>VMKM01001205.1:0-168869 GCA_008360985.2 Macquaria ambigua | reverse complement strand
GAAATGTAAATTGAAGATGAATAAAAAATTAAGTTTTAAGTTATTTCAACAACTTCTCGAAGGTAAAAGGGAAAAAAAGGCATTTTTCTTTTTTTTCCAAACTGATTGGAGGTTAAAGGAAACGATTTATATTTATATTTTACACTTCATTTTAATTTTGTCAGTTCTGGGGCTCCATATATCATATATATATATAGGCCTATATACGTTATCCGTATTAGTCAGCGGAGGGTTTTTTTCCCTGGGAAACAGCCAGCATTAGAACAGAAAATGTAAAAGCAACAATTACTGTAGCTATAGGCTGAGTAACTAAAGAATGAATAACAATATCTATACTTTGTCCAGCACAAGTCATGAAGACTAGTATGAATCTGTCTTCTAGTGTGGCCTAAACTTTCAGGCCAGGAAGAGAAGTCCCAGTGACAGGAAGTGGTTGAAAACAAGGGAAGCCCGTTGAGGCAGGAATAAATCATGGCCCTCATGACAATGTTTTTGTCTCCTCATGTCTGATTGTCTGTAGGGGGGTGACACTGACCTCAGGTTATTCCTGCCTGCTGTTTTTTAGCAAAGACAGGGGCTGGAAATGCAATGGCAGCTGCCTTTGGCTTCTTTTCCTTCGGTAGCCGAGTCCAACGTCTCCAGTTCATCAGAGACGAGTCAAGGAGGAGGAACACAGGGGAACATCTGGAAAAAGGGGGATATATCAGCTTTTGAGAGTAAATGCAAAAAGCAGCAGGTACACAATGGACATTTTGGCTAGTATGAAATGCATCAGTGTTAGCAGACTTCTGGGTTTCACTTTGATTTCTCTCCCAAGAAAATTCATTATTTGCTTGTCTGTGCCAGACAGTTGCACGGTTGTCTTCAAAGGGATAAACTATGACTTTCTGTTTCTTTCTTCTGTTAGTCAAAGCTCTAACTTTTGCAACATTGGCCATGCTTTGCTAATAGACCGACAAGGACCATGCACCTCTCAAACCATTGCATGCACCTTAAATTATTCCTTTCAGTCTTTAACATACACAAAACACACACACCACCATATTCTTACGGTTTCCATTGTGAAATAAACTATAAATCACTGCATAAAAAGTTTGAAAAGCACATTTTTCAGTCCACTGAGCAAAAGGTACAAGCCCTTTCTTCCTGTTATCCTGAGCGTCATATTCCTTCTGCTCCTTGTCAGATAATACATACACTGATCATTTCATCTTGAACAGCTTCAAAAGTGATGAAGAAGTAGCTTTGGGCTTATCTTTCTCCAGCCTCCCTTTCCATCAAGCAGCAGTGTGAATGGGTGGCCTCATTATTGGGGCAAAGTGTTGCACACACTTCCAAACATTTCTCCTGCTTTTAACTGTTCAGAGACTGTTTTGCTGTGCCTTTTCAGATATGTCCTCCCTTTGGCACTGTATATGTCATTCCTTCACTCTTAAGAATCAACAAGACTAACTAACCACTCCTCTGTTCTGTGCCTGTTTGACCCTCACGACACAGTTTTCCCTCCCATTTCCTCTGTTGCTAAAGTTAGGCACCGTCTTAGCTTACCATATCAATGTGAAGATAACTCAGTAGGAAGTACTTAGCTTTGAGTCCAGCAGCCTAATGACAGCCTTCTTTTCAGTCAGTGCACTGATTATTTCTCTTACAGTGCCCATGATGTCATTTGTAGTTTGTAGTCTCTGAGGACTGTCTTATTTATTTTTGTCTTTTATTTTGAGACAGATGGTGTTGTGACTGTGGAGGTATTTTCCTGAGCCAGTGTCCTCTGTCCCTTGTTCCTTTCATGATGATGCAGATATTAAAAGGGAAACCACACTCACAGGGTTTTTAATAAAGCTGAACAATGGGCACCTTTGTCAGGCCGTTCCCTTATCCACCATCCTACACAAGCAGAATCATAACCCCCCCGGCATACAGTGTTAACATCAGCTGCAGTCTCCTTTCTTCCTGTGGTGTTGTGACAGAGTTGGTGCTGATAATAGTGGTATGCATTTGTTTGTACATGTGTCCACGCACGTGTGTGTGTGTGTGTGTGTGTGTGTGTATGCATGTGTAGTAGTAAAAGACAAACACATTTCAAATTAAACCTGGTGTTTACGTCTATATGTGGTGGGTAGGGATTTTCAAGGAATTAATTTAATTGATTATTAATTGTAATTTTTAAAAATGACACAAAACTAAGTAAATTAGATATTTGAGCAATAATTTTAATAAATATTACTTAAATTAATATAACAAAAATAATCCCTTAACTTAAAATTGCGGTCCTCCGACTCCCTTTTGTTGCCATTCAATGAAAGGCCATGAAATGACAAGTTCAAAATATTAAATTAGGTAGTTCTGTTAAAGCTGGTAGTTTGGCATTAGCATTAGCGTCTGCATAGCTAGCTGAACTGGACATCTGCAAGACAACTCAGTGGGATTTTCACAGTGTTACTTCATGTTGCAGTAGCTGTTGACACACTAACTGGTTACTGGTTAGTCAGGGGAGTTACTTAGCTCTCAGGACCGCTACAGTGAGCACAGCAAAGTGTGAATATTTTTCACCTATGGAGGGAAGTGGAACAGGGTCGCTTGTTTATTCCATGTTTTACATTAGAACATATTTACTCCCACAGAAATATATAATATATATATATATAATAATATATAAGCAACACTTTAGGAAACAGGAAAAATATAAGATATAAAGTGTCTAAAGTATTAAACTTGTACTGTAATTTGTAAAGCCCTGTTCATAATTTAGCACAACACAAGCACTACTACATTTAGATGTTATACTGTAGCTTCTGATTCTGTGAAGATAGACCTGACAGTGACATGACTGCTTTCTGTGTCTGAAATAACCACCTGCCAAACACCAAAGGTCAGTTAATCTTTGTTTTGGGGATTTATCAGTAAGGTTTGGTATGAGACAGCGGGTGTAATATTTGTTGTTTGTTAGGTTTTGGCTTCTCTTTCAAACTTGTCGATTACTGTAGGCCTACAATTTGTGATGATCAATTCATAGTGAAACAATGGCTCTGTGTCAAACAGGCCTCTGATAGGCTGTGCATGCTAACACACAAAACTAAGGTGGTGAACATGGTAAACATTACCTGCATGTTAGCATTGTCATTGTGAACCTGTTAGCATGCTGATGTTAGCATTTATCTCAAAGCACCGCTGTGCCTACATAAAGCCTCACAATCTAGCATGGCTGTAGACTTCATTTTGAATCATCTTTGTTCTTTATTGTAAAAATGAATAGATAGGGTGTGTAATAGGGTGGGGAGGGAGCCACTGCATCATGATTGAAAAGCAAAAATAAAAATGCTGATGTTTGAGTTCATTTGTATGATATATTGAGTCACTTTCCGCCATTTTAGCGGTCAACCATGAAATTTTAGAGGGTAACACTATGCTTTCACTCCTCATTTCCAACCCAAAACACTGTAATTTTGGTCTGTGCACTCCTGCTTGCAGAATTCATCAATAATTGCTCAAGTGCAGAGATGTACTCAGCCACAGTAAAATATTGTCATCCAACAAAGGGCCAACCCAACCTGGAACAATGTTTGAGAGTTCAGCCCTCAGTTGTCATGGATGTTCATGAAGTATCTGCTGTGTTAGAAGTCCAAGGACACGAAAACGGTGATAAGTCTTCTGTTGTTGTCATCACACAAACAGGAGAGCACATTCCCATGGGGCTCAGCCAAAGAATAAATGAATCCCAGGTTGCTGCTTGTTGACCTCAGCTTGTCTGGGAGGGCTTGTACACACAATTTCAGGAAGATTAGCTGCTCATTAGGTACAGATAGTTGCTGTATTCATACTGTTCTGTGTTGTTGATGCCGGTGTCCTCCCTTTACCGCCTGAGTGCCTAGTTATCTTAGTTATCTGAGGGAAACCTGGTTCCTGCTGAGGTCACCAGCTGGTTACGGTGTGAATTCACAGACATGATGGAATCTGTGGACGGGGGCGGGGCAGTAACTAAACTGTACGGCAGTGTTCTTTTAACACAAGCTTTGTGCAATCGGGGGGGATTAGCAAGCATAGGAACGAGCCTTTATCGCTGGGGGAGACCTTCCACGTAGAGAGCTTGGCTTTGTGAGTGGCTCAACAATGAGAGGAATACTTCAGGTTTCCCTCCTCAATGGGAAAGTGCATTCCTCTTTTTGTCACCACTTCAAAAGCAAGTGGTGTGCTTTGCATTTCACAGTCATGTGTGGTTTTTGGAACAGTGGTTTTGATGACCTTCGTGAGGCAAAAAAAAAATTAGAAAACAAGCATTGAATTGAATTTGTCTGTTCAGGTGAGCAGGTGTGATACAAAAAGACAGCATGGTTACAGAAATCTCAGGGGATGGATGGAATTAGGTCTTCTTGTCTCGCCAAGGGGTAGGAAAGTGGGTTGGGCTGCTTGGTGAGATATTTTTGACCTTTGGAGCAACGAGGCAAGTCTACACAAAGATATGTGGAAGAGGAATTAGAGGTTAAATCAACTTAATGCCGTGGGAAGGCTATTGAAATCCATCTATCCATCACATGCCATATTTTACCACTGATAAGATTTCGGAAGAAAGGTACATCTCACCACTGCATTCCTACATTAACAAAACGACACTTACTGACCCAAAGCCGCTGTAAACACAGGTGTGAGTGAGCAAGCATATCTGTTAGTTTATTAATAATCAATCATACACAGTTCAACCTACATGTGACCAGGAACATTTGAACTGCAGGCCTTCAAGTTTACGGGATCACAACACAGTGAGACTCTGAGGTTAGATAAGCCTACAGGTCACAGCTTAACAGATGTCACCTTGACCTGCAGCACTGTTGTCGTTCAGCTCAGTTCACTGCTGTCATCACTCCTGCCAACGATGTGTGAGTGATTTGCAGAGGGTCTCCTTCTCTTCTGCACTCTCTCCACTCATCCTGTCACCTTAAATAGGTGGAAAATTCTCTGGCCTAAAGGTGCGTGCGCTACTCCTGCGGCATCTGTCGGGATATTTTCAGCGTAACACACCCCAGCTGTGGCTGCAGCTCTCGTCCGCATGTCTTGTCCCTGCTCAGTTGCTCACCTGGTGCCAACGTTGCTAAGCTAAACATTGACTCCGAGCTGATGGCACAGCTAACTGTCCTCCCCACATGTACATAAAATCTGCAAGATGTGTTGTTTGCTTTGAGGGGTGGTGCTTTCAGATGCTGGCTCTCTTTTCCCAGCGACTGGCGATTAGCAGCTTGTTGCTCCCCCTTTCTCACTTTTCTGTTCTTCCCTTTTTCTCACCCCTCACTGAAATGAGACATGGGCTATGTACTGGATGTGCATAGTTACTGTAGGCATGCTGAGAGAACACAGTCTTCTCTGATTCTGTAGTCCAATTTGAACTTGTCGACAGCATCACCGCAAAACTTTTATACACAAATAGTGAGATGTCTACAGTGCCGCTCGGTGGGAAGTACCTCTCCAAAATAGAAGCTGTTGGAATATCACCTGCATGTGTGGATTGCAAAATATGTCCCTCTTAACAAGTTCCGGCTAATATTTTGTCCAGGGTTTTATTTTTCTTATGAAAAGCTAAGAAAATGCCATTGTTTCCAGTGCAGTTTCACTTGTTACACAAATTTCACAAAAAATAGTCCCTATCCCTGTAATTCTAATTTAATAAGGTGGGGGCAGCCTTGCATGTTGTCTTTGTATTAACTCTTCAACAGCAGCCACAGCTGGAAGTTCTTTGAGTCAAGTGAAGAACGGACTCTTTAAACTGAGAAAATGGACAGCAAATCTGTCTGCAACATTTGTCACTGTGACTGAACAGTTGTTGATTCAACTCAATGCCTTAAATTTATTGAACTTGTTATCTCAAATTCAGTGAACTCAACTTTGGTTTTACACTTTCATGAGACGACTTTGCACTAATTATTCAAAGTTAGTTAACGTTAAAGTTAAAGTTCAGTTAACTCACTTAAGTTGAACCAGCTTAAAATGTTCTACAGTGTACTATCACACAAATAGCCCTTGAAATTATCTGATTTACACAGAAAACATGAAATTATCTCAGCTGTTGGACACACTTGTTTAAAAGCAATAATGATTTAAAGAGGAATGAACCCAAATAATTTCTTTCCTGTAAGAGAAAGGTAAGAATGTCTTCTTTCACAAGCAATTGTGTATTTGTGATTGTGCACACACACATACAAACATGCATAAACACTGCACATTTGTGCATGTGAGCGTCTATGCACACTAGGCTGCTTATCTGCTCCCTGAGGGAGGGCACGCCGCCCTCTTGCAGGGCTGCTCCCGGTATTTGAGAATGCAAAGTGTTTGCGTCTCAAGGCGTTCATATTAGGACGGCACATCTCTCACTTGTCACTTCAAAGGGAGCGTGCGGGGGTCAGGGTTTCATCAGGCTGTCGTCGGCGCTCGGTGCAGACGATCGGAGAAAAATGCTGCCCTAAAAATAGAACGCCGTGTCATGCTCATAAAGACAGACAGAGCCCAGATGATACCATTCTGTGCCAAATGGCTGTTATTAAAATGCCTTCATCCCTACCGGTTGGGAGACCTTCAGCTGGCTGCAAGAGGGGAGAGGGTTGATGGTGTGTGTGGTTGCAGCCTGAGATGAGGTGTGGAGGGATGCACAAAGAGTTGGGACAGATTTGGAGTGTTGGAGATTTTGTCACAGAGACGATGTTTGTGCGCTTTCTTATCAGCTCAGATTTTTGGCATTACTGGTAGGAGTTCATTCTTCGTTCTCACTCTGCCTGCAGAGCTGAAGATGTTTTTCCACACGGGGATGGCCAATAGGATCATATGATGAGTGCTTAATGGCCCTGCAGTTACAACTGTTCTATATCGCTGCCTCTCCCTGATGAATGAGGCGTTCATAGGGCAGTAACTTATTATTACTGCCGTATTAGTCTTTTGATCTTCCAGCAGTTTGAACCCTGGAGTTTTTTGGAGGGGTGGCTTGTCAAAATAGCTTTGCCTGGTCTTGCCCCGGCTATGGGGAGAGGAGGCCTGGAGGTGTACAGAGGCACCAGTGTGCAGGAAAACCTGACTACAGAGGCATCACACTGCAGTCTCATGGACCTTTGGTTCCTAGTGTTTGAATGGATCAAAGGAATTATTTATTACCTTATATTTGTAATGAGTCTGTTGTATTCTCGTTTGGTTCATCAGGTGCCTACTGTAGGTTTCACTGAAAAAGAGAAAGCCCAGTTTTGCCTTCACAGACTGCATCCAAAGTGGAGCCCTGAATGTGAAGGTGCTGCCCTTGAATCCCTCCTCAAGAGCCATGATAAAACACAAGATGTCGTTCTCAGCCAGGACATTCCTCTATTAATGATAAAGGCGACTGGTAAGCCTCATGGTGAAACATGAAGAGGGAGAGGAGAGGGGAACAGAAAGCAGGAGAGAGTCAGAGAGGTGGAGAGGTGAATGGGTTGATTGAGAGGAGTGGCAGGCAGGGCCAGAGGGCAACCCACACCAATCCTGTCTGTCTAGTGCTTCAGGGTCAGGTCTACCAGGTCAGAAACAGGACTGTTGATAGGAAAATTTGTTGCTTTGATTTGACTCTTTCACGTCTTTCTCCTCCCTTTCTGTAGTCGGCAGTCCCTCTCTGCAGCTCACATTCCCCCCTGTTTATCTACCTAATTCTCTTTCCACCCTCCTATCCTCCGTTGGTTCATCTGGCACATCCCAGTTCTCATTGTGCAGGCTGAGCCGCTGGCCCTCTTTAAGATCTGCATTAGAATGTTGTTTTTATATAGCAGCAAGCGGAGGCATGTGGAGTCTCTTTTGAACTGCTCGGCAAACAGATGGAGGTTTTCACGCTGCCTTTATGAGATTAAGTGAAACATTCCCATAAAAAAAAGACATTTCCCTGTGTCCCTTCACCCTGCACTGTCTCACTTTCTCTCTGTCTTGCCCGTCTTTTTCTTTCTGTCTTCGTCTCTGTCTATTTTACTTTCTCTTTTTTTTTATTTCTGGCTCGCCTCAGGCTTGGGCAAGGGCACGCTGCTGCTGAAAGTGAAGTGGAAAGTAGACAGGTTTGTGTTACCAATAACTACTTCCCCAGGCAAGCAAGCGAGCACTAAGCATCTCCCAGAGTTTAGAACAAACCGGCAAACAGGTCTTGTGAGTCCGACACTGCAGGCGAAGGGAGTGAGTTCTTGTTTCTCCTCTGCAGTATGAACCTGTTTAACTCTGACTCAGGTAGGTTAGTGCCAAGTGCCCCCCACCCCACCCCACCCCCCTGGCTTTTAACAGGGGTTTGACAAAACAGATTCACAGGGCAGACAGTGTGGCTCTACAGCATGTAATTCACTAGAATACAATAAGACTATTTAGACTCCGATTTACAAGGGCTAAATGCCTAATAGCTATTGAGCATGGTTAATTCGGAATTTTGCGATTTGTTTAATATTAGCTCACATTTTATAAGAAAGGTGTTTTAGAGGTCAGATAAGATTCAGAAAGTCAAACTCTGTACATGTGAGCTGTACTGACTTACCCACTAACCCCTTTTTTGGTGGTGAGTAAACATCAGATGTCCAATCCTAATGTTGTGAATATGTCTCAATATGAAAACTCTGATGACCTACACAGTAGATAATGAATGTAATAGGACTACATCATCTGTTGTACAGCCAGCAGAAACCACATTTGCAACACATTTTTAGCCATGCTAGCACTGTAACTCTAGGGATGTTGGTAAGTCCACCACTTTGGTCCCGGCTGAAATATCTAAACAACTGTTGGATTGATTGCCATGACATTTTGTACAGACATTCGTGGTCCCCAGAGGATAAACCCTACTGACCTTTGGTGATCGTCTGACTTTTCCTCTAGCACCATCATGAGGTTCACATTTGTATTTTTGAGTGAAATGTAACAACAACTATTTGGTACAGACATGTATGTTCCCCTCAGGATGGATTGTGATAAATTATAATAAATCAAAGCACCATCATGTAAGTAGTTGTAAGTACATTTACTCAAGTACTGTACTTCATTTTGATTACTTGCGCTTTACTGGAGTATTTCCATTTGATGCTATTTTATATTTCTACTCCACTACATTTATATAGGGATATACTGTACTTCAAACCACTGTTTATTTGACAGCTATAGTTAGGAATTTCCTATTGAAAACCTCTTATCAAATTATGAAGCGTGACTATTGTAGATTAAACTACTTCTGCACTTTTTCTCAAGTAACATATAAAATGCAGGACTTTTACTTGTAATAGAATATTTATACACTGTGGTATGGCTACTTTTACTTAAGGTTCTGAATACTTCTTCCACCACTACCAGTAAATGATTTACATGCTTTTTCCGTCGCTACAGCAATCATTTGAACTACTGTAAGATAATAGAAACAAAATCTGTGTCCCTCTAATATATCTCTAATATTAACTAAATGTAGAGGCCTTGAGGTGTGAACCAGTACAGTAGTTGTAAAATCTGTTTTTCACAGCTTGTAAATAGATACCATAAATCACAAAGATGTGGTAGGTCTTATTTCCATAAACAAACGTCCCATTGACTTCACTGAAATGTGATTTGCGCTGGTCTGCAGTAGTTGTGCAGTGGCAGAAAAGTCTAATACCACAGATTGTAATGTACACTATTTGTGTTATTTGAAATCAAGTGTTGCAACTTTTTAAAACTTTATTTGTGTCTAGGTTTACCTCATTTACAGACAGCGTGTGTGTGTTCAGTTGTCACTGTGCTGGTTGTGTGTGTGTGTGTGTGTGTGTGTTTGCTCTGCAGAAAGACACGGCTTACTGCACGGCCTGTTCCAAGAATGAATTCCTGGAGGCTTACAAGAGCTGTTGAATGAGATGGAGGGCTCAGGGCAGGAATGATGGGATGGAAGGAGAGGAGGGAGACTGCCCACAGTACACTGTAGGAGGGTTGTCAGGCTCTCACTTACAGGCCTGATTAAATAACAGGATGCTTTATGAAAACAAGAACATTATCTGCCTCTTAAAAGGCCGGGAAAGGCCCTCTAATTGGCTTCCCCTGAGTCTCAGTGTTGCCGCCCGTCGGTGAGAGAAAAAATCCTCTGCCATGCCCCGGCCACAAACTGAGAGAAATTATGCAGGACACTTTCTCTCCCGCCTCTAGTTATACTCTCATCAGTACTGTAGGAATTTATCAACATACCGATACCAAGCCGACAAAGGAGTTTTATTCCTCCCTGAATCTCTGGATTGAGTGCAATACAAACAATAAAGAGATAGTGGCTCCTCTGTGGTATTGGACGGTTTCTCATGTGGCAGCTTTCACAGCTGAGGTTTTAAGAAGGCCCTGTAGATGTTTGGAGAAGTGAGAAGAAAGCGTCAGAGGTGGGGTTTGGTATGTTTGTGTTGCCTGCAAGATCAGAGGAGTCCATACATCCAGGGACTTAACTCTCCCTCTTTACATCTCTTTCCCAGCCATGTAACCTAGGTGGTTTACTTAATTATACGTATTACAGTCAAGTACTGCTATAATTAAAGTATATCATGATAGTTAAAGCTGTAATTAATTTTAGAACAATTTCGTATGCTTATACAGCTTTAGTTAATTATAGTGATTGTTCAGTGTAGCAGTAGTCAGTGTTGGTAATGCACCATCACTGTCATACGCTGTAGCAGTACACCTTATTACACCTGGTGTGTGTGAATCACACACACCACTACTTGACATTGGTGTTTTCAAATGTATCCATGCTTACAATGCCATTCAAACAGAGCTGCCCAATCAGAAGCAACACATTTCATACCATTTACCATTTTCACGCATCAAAATCAAACGTTCAGTGGTATCACACTGGTATATTTTCCAGCTAAGTTAAGCAGTGGCCAATTCCAGCTTTGACATGCGCTTCCACAAGAGATGTCAAAAATGTGCAGAAAATTACAGATTTCACCTTTAAGTTGTAAAGATAATTAAGTGTCATTATTTGTATTTTTGTGTAACTTTCTATTTCTTGGAACTTGTGATGGGAATGTTTCACTCTATACACTAAATGATTCATTGATTGATCAAGAAAACAATCAGTTAATTATTAATTGTGTAGAAAATGTCCGACTTTGGCGCCCCCCCCCAGTGGCAGTATTATAAAAGACACTGTGGCAGACATCAATGCATGTTGCATGTATCATGTTTTTAATTATTTATTTCTTGATTTCATACAGCATATTCCATATGTGTATGCATGTAGTACATTACGTAGTATGGTACATATTTTAGCCTGGAAAAAGCTAAGGATGCTAGCACTGATGGGTCGGATGAACTACTCTGGTCCAGCTGGGTTAAAAATAATAGTCTGACATTTTGGACGTTTAGTGTTAGATGAGAAGATCGATACTACACTCGTGTCTGTTCACTAAATTTGAAACTAGAACCAGGAGACGGGAGACGGGTGATTCCCCCTGCTTTCAGACTTTATGCTAAGCTAGGCTAACCATCTCCTGGTTCTAGCTTCATATTTAGCATACAAACATGAGGGTCATATTGACCTTCTGTTTTTACACTCATCAAGAAAGGTAATAAGCTTATTTCCCAAAATGTCGAACTCTTCCTTTAAGGAGCAGCACAGATTATAGTGTATGCTAGCGAAGTCTTGTTTACTTTTTTCTTCTTCTTGACATGCTTACTGGCTGTTAACCCTCTGTTAACACTCTCAGTGCCCGGGCGACGGGCTCGTTGGGTTTCAAGAGTGAACTGGGAGGTCACATGTTGCCGTGTGTGCGGTGGAGTCGGGCCTCTCGACTCCATCATCACGACTGTCACTGGCAGCCACATCAGTCTCATCTGCCCCCCAGGCTGCGGGCGCTCGCTGCCCGGCTCTTTGATGTTTCGAGGATGTGTTTAGCAAGCGATAGCGTATCAGATGACATTGGTCTTTCTCTGTCACCTTGTGCTTTGCATTTCAAATCTGTGTCACGGTGTAGCCAGGGCCTGCTAACGAGAGGGGGCGAGAGACAAGGGAAGTGCAGAGAGAAAGAGAGAGGGCGGGCTGAGCTTCAATACTGTGAGTTCTCTAAATGACCTCTCTTACCTCCAGACAGCCAGATCAGGTTCATAACTTTTTCCAGTGACTCTCTCCTCTGCACGAGAAAGGTGGCCAAGCCCAGGTTCTGGATTTAGTGTTTCTCTCTGTGTGTGTGTGTGTGTGTGTGTGTGTGTGTGTGTGTGTGTCGTTCTGTGTGGGTGGGTGTGTATGTGTGCCAGGATGAATAAGAAGTACAAGTAGGAGGAGTGTGTGTGATTCAGGCCCACCCCCTGAGGCTCAATACTTTTCCTGAGAGCGTAGAATCTGCTCACCTGCCCTGACATGTCTGTCTGGCCCCTCCTGCCTGCCCCCCCTCCTCTTCATACATTACTCGCCCCCCTCCAGCGGCCCCACATCAAAGTACCCCTGTGAGTAATGGATACCCAGTAGGGCCACACCCTTCCCTCCTCCAACCAACTCAACTGCCGCTCAGCCAGTGGCAAGCACCCGGCAATCACACACACATACAGCAATTATTCACACACGATTAGACTTAAATATACAGCTTCAAAGCTAGGTAAATAATATTTACAGCTAAGCTGTGTGGGTCTGGTTATTTTTTATGTAATTTACCAAATGATTTCAACATTTATATAAGTGAACCAGGAAACATTAAAATAAAAGTAGAAGGAATGTATTCACTAGGAGAATTTTCCTTTCCTGTCTCTTATCTAATGCTGCTCAGTGTGTTCTTCTTTGTTTGTTCTTCAAATTAATTGTCTAGTAATTATTTGTTAGAATCACACATTTTGACAAATGCAATTAGGAATGTGGGGTGGACTGTGGATTTTGGATAGATCAGCTGTAATGGTGTTTAAGCAAATCAAGGACCCATTTTAGTTGGAATCTAGATTTGTAGATGTTTATTATGAAAATAAAATGGTAATTCTTCACACCATCCACAACTGGGAAAAGTAATGATATGACTCTGACAGCCTACTGAGTACTGCTGTTGAATTGGCCCTTTGGACAACATACTTGATGATCCACATCACTTACAGGTGCAAGGCTATTAGAAGTCATTATTTGACCAAAAAAAAGGAATGCATCCGGTCCACAAATTCGTTGAAGTATTAGAAGACAACACTGCGACTTTCATCAGGTTAAAATGATGACACACAGAACACCCAGAACCCAGAGGAGGAAATCCTACTGACTTTATTGATCGTCTGACTCTCCTCCTCTGAGGGTCGAGTAATATTTCACAATAAATTGGATGCCCAGTTAAACACAATGTCTGTAACATCAGCGCAGACTGCACCTGTTTTCAATGCCACTTTACCCCCTCCTATTATCACCACCAGGCAGCCCTCGCCCCCGTCTGCTCCTCATTTAGCCATGCGGCGGGTACCAGTGCCTCAGTAATGGTTCCAGTGTGCTGGGCCAGTCAGGAGAAATGACAGAGCAGAGAGTCGGCCTCAGACCTGTAGGCCCAGAGCTCTGCACTCTGTCATTAGACACTTTAATGCAGCAGCACCACAGCCTGCTCGCCTCACTCACTCCTCTCCCTCCCTCTCTGTCCTACTCTTTTTTTCTCTACCTCTTTCACTCTCACTCCTTATTCCCACACATATTATTCCATGGTATAATTTACTCATGCACTAAGTGATGTGGACAGTCATGCTGGGAAAAGACAAGTTAGATTGAGTCAAATAGAGTCTAGTGCCATGTTTTAAAGTGGCAGAAAGGGTTATTCGGAGACGAGGTTTATGGCAGAGTGTGCGGTGGTGTGTAATTAATGGTAATAAAGATTTTCACTATAAGGACAACCATGCTCACTAATTAGCTTAAGTCGAGGTTGAAATGTCTTACTTGCTGGTTGCACTGATACAAATGTTTGTCCTTACACAGTCATTAAGTCATAGTTTGAAAAAAAGAGTAAACAACTGGCTTGTTTTAGGAAAAACTGAGTGAAATGATTTAATCCTGTACAAATTCAACAACAAAACAGTCATTTACTTGTTGTTCTGTCTTGTTTTATGCTGAAACTAATTTCTAGAAAATTCCTGAAACAGATGGAAATGTCAGCCACTTCTGGAACAACTCAAATGACCCCACTTCACTCATTGGCAGATTTTCTTTCTTCTTTTTTCTTGTTACTGTGTATATGAAAAAAATGGATGGCTCGATATGAGAATAAATGACTTATATTTATATTTTGTTGCTGCACAAGATTGATGATTTAAAGATCTTACTTACCGCCCCTTTAATGCACAGACTTACATAAAATCGGCTGTCAAAAGTCAAAGGTTATGAAGCTACTGGGTCACACTCTCTGAATATAGTCCTGTAATCATAGATGTTCAACTAATATAGCAGATGTTTCCCCATGGCAAGACTGAATGTGTCTGTGTGTAATATTCTCATCATTGCCCTCTCCTTTTTCTCTCCGTTACGTTGGCACATGGCTGCAGATGAAGGGAATTTGCCCGCTGAATGGAATTGGCCTGGCTGTGCCATCCGCACCACATTAAAGCCATGACACACAGCGAGATGTTAACAGGCAGAGGATCTTGTCAGGCGACGGAAAAACCTTGGCACGTCCCTTATGTGAAATAAAGACATCAGAGCAGCGTAGTTTGTTTCTGCCCCGTTGAGGACACACTGTGACGCCAGGCCTGGCTCACAGGCCGCACTTCGCCAGGGATGTAAACAAACAGCACTGGCTGGCCCCGAGCAGGCCACCCAATGCTGGAGAGGGCAGATCACTGGCTCGATCTGGTGTTTATGCAAGACGAGCTGTGGTTAATGCTGCAGTTAGCCAAGTGCCGCTCGTAGTAAGGTGGAACGTAGATTCTTGATTGGTTTGTTTGTGTGAATCATTTTCTCCTGTCAGCTTCAGTAGCCATTTAAAGATGCGTAGATTTTGATGTGATTATAGCAGCTTTCAAGTGATTCTGATTCACCAACATTATCTCATGTTGTTTGTAGGAACATGAGCTAAAACTTGGTGGAGAACATGTGGTGTTTTCAGCGTCCTCAGTCTCAGTGTCCTCCTTATTCACAGAGAAGAGGGTGGGGGGGATACTGATTGTAAGCAGTTAGAGAAAATAGTCTTATCACAAGGTGTGCATACTTGGTTTTTCTGGAGCTGTCATCGATTCTCGTGGCCTTCATCAACAGATGGAGTTTAATCTGGTTAGTTAAAGGGGAACTCCGTCGATTTTACACATCAAGGTCTGTTTACACGTGTTGGGGCGTACTACTGTATATGGGAAAAAAGTTGTATAAAGCCTTTTGTGGCTCCAGAGGGAGCTGTGTGAAGTCTGATAAATGTTCTCTAGTGATGTCTTCAAGACTACAAGTTTGAAAATGAAAAAAATCTTACCAGACCTGTAGTCTGCTCCCCATCTCTGCTTGAGGCTATATTACTCGCAACTAGCATAACACACCCGAATCTCCGACCAAATTGTCGGTGGTCAAGTTGCAGTATGTCAGTATACAAAAAATGCTGTTGATGTGAACTGTTGCCCCTCGATGTAACACATAAAGGAGAAGCTGCTCACAGCTGCAAAAACGTCAAACAAACTACAGTTGGGGGGTCATTTAGTTTGAGGAAAGTCTTGGAAAACAAAAAAGAAATGTATTTATAACTTCTTGCTTCCTTTTTGTGAAATTTAATTGGCACTCCGAAGTCGCAGTTTGATTGGCGTCGACGGCATGTGCATTTATTTCCTTTTTGCACAAAATGATAAACTATGTTTATTTTTTGTATACTAACTGCAACAAGAGTATACTGTGATAATGAGTATATTGTTTGTTCTGTATAAAATTAGTATAGTATGGACTTGAGACACAGTTAGATTGAATTTTATGAAGATAGACATTTTGACATGACAAAAAAGCAAAATTTTTTGACCCTTCGGTTTCAGGGTCCTGGTATTGTTCAGGGTGGCTCACTGTCACACTGTCATGGCTTACTGGGACACTTGAATAGAACGGAGCCACTGTTAATGTTGAAAAGGCCCGCAGGCAAACTCAGTAATGAGACTAGATAGTAATCTTTCATGTTGTATTAACACTTTTCTGTTATGGTTGGTCACAACAGCCGAATGAATGTAAGACGACTGGGTTGTCTGTGTTGAATGCATACCTGCTTGTGTACCTGTGTGACCTCTCAGTGCCTCTTTCTGGCTCCGTGCCCTCGGCTGTGTTTATGTTTGCGACAGCTTGCTTTGGCAGACAGCTCTGCACTACCTGCTGCTTCTCCTCACCAGCACCGTCTGCAACAATTCCACTCTGTTTCACAAAGCGCAGCGAAACTTCGGCCATGTTTACCCACACCCCTCGGTCAAAAACCCAATCGGTGTTAAAAGTAGAAGCAGACTGTTGTGGTCTGAGCATTGTTTGTTAGTTTTTCAGTGATGACGTCTTCACTGTGTAACTCTGTGAACCGCAGTCATTTCCGATGCTGCAATTGTTTTCACTCAAATGCCAAATTGTGTTTAATCGCATGTGTCAAGTTGCTCCTCATGAGGATGGGTGTTTACCTAACCACAGTGATGTCTGTTTCAGTTCAGACCATAACAAACGTGGAGATGTTGAAACCCTTGTGCTGGCAGTCCTTTCAACTGTCTTGTTAGCATCAGAGCTACACTTTTCATTGCGCCATTAAAGGTTAAATATATCTCCTATTAATCATGTAATGAGATCTCTCAGGCCTCTTCCGGGTCTGTGGCTCAGTAGCAGCGTTCAGCTACCGCACTCTGGTATAACCACTACTAATACTGAGATATAATAAGGCCACAGCAGCAGTCATTGGAGAAATATAATATATTCTTAAACTGTTGAAGGCTATTTGAAACTTCTCAACTGCTTGTGTCTGTCTTTGTGTGTGTGTGTGTGTGTGTGTGTGTGTGTGTGTTGGACCACAATGCTTCCCTGCATTTATTGCCACGATTAGAGGACGTATGGGCTCTGTGCCGCGTAGGGAACTTTTGAACCCCAGGTAAAGCAAATTCCCACATGTCAAAGATCCAGCTTTTTTTTTTCCCCTCCTATTTGACCGCACCCCATTTAGGCCCATGCACGTACTACAATTACTGTTCTGATGAAACAGGGGGACGGCTGTTGCACCAGAGCTGGAAGCCAGATCAAAGGGGATATGTTAATTTTTTATTTGACCTCTTTCTGACCGGCAATACTATGGCCACCAGCGGTTCGGTGGGGCAATTTTAACTCTAACTCTCAACTGCATGCTTCAGTGTGCTCAAAAATACACACACACTGTATGGTGCTTTTAATTCATGTTCTGCATGCGCTTTGAGGAAATAAGTGTAGGGGGGGGTACGCTTCTGACTTTTTGTGTACACAAAGGAAATGTCTGTTCCTTCCTTGACGTGCATTGACTTTCTCTTTTTGAAGTGTTAAAAAGTGATCAATGCTGCCGCTCCACAAAAGAAGTTTCTCATTAACTTGATTAATGGATCAACTGAGTGATGCTTTTACATGAAATTCTTTTGTAAATGTCAGTGTGTGTGTATGTGTGCTCCTTCTGGCCCTGGGCTGCGAGCAGTAGGCTAGAAACCACTGTTTAGTGTTGTGTTTGACCCGGGTGATTAGGTGTTTAAAGTTGTGTCTCCTCCTCATTTAGCGCTGGCGGATGCCAGACGCTTGAGAGCATGTGATGAGATATTGATGAAAAAGGCTGCTGTTTGTTTTCTCGCTGTCTTCTCTGTTGATGCTCGCGAAAGCATCTCTGGGCTTTTGCAGAGCACCAACGCAGAAAAACCTACACACTGAGCAGGCCTGATACACAAGACCACTTCAGGTCAACCCAGACCCTGTCATGGAGGAGCTGCTTCGTAGCAGTGTTCGTACATACACTAAGGAACACACACACACACACACACACACACACATACATACACACCAAAGCACATGACTACAGCTTGTAGAAATGACAATATCTCTATAGTCTTAATGTGCGTTAGCAACTTAGACACTTTAAGTTCTCTACAGGTCAGCTAGCAAGCTATCAGTGAACGTTATTCACGTTTTGAAATCGTAACCATCAGCCAGCCAACACTCAGGTTTAACAGCTTCTCCTTTGGTTTTTGAATAAATGGAGAATCTGATATAGCACTAATGTTGCAGGAGGTTTTTGCATATCAGACTTGTAGAGGAGCTCTTTGTTGACTATCCTGCTGGTCAAGAGCCATATCTGAGGTGCACTGAATGTGCAATCTGCAGCTTTCAGTAGTAAATATACAGTTTATTTCAGTTAGTTACTATTCCATTTTTGGGGTGTTAACTCGAGACTAGGTAACAAAAAAAAAGCAGAAAAAATAGCAAATTCAGTCTTTTGTAAATTAAATTTTAAACACAAAGGCGATAAAATGCACCCTTGATCATCTCAATACACTCAGGGGTTTTGCTGCTACAGCTTTACTTGGTCTGGCATGACCAGTAGCTTATGGTGGCTAATGTTAGCAAAGGTTTGATAGATATTGCTATGTTACTGGCATTATTGAGTTAGCCCACTAACCACTGACTCTGTGACTCTTCACTACTTGTGCTATTGTTTCACTATGTTTTAACTTTTACCATTTACTCTGCAATTGTCACTTGTGCTTAGCTTTTGTTAAGCAAAAGTTACATAGGATCGCTTTAAAGCCGCTTTAATCAATGCTTTTATTATATAATTTATTATATACATATATAATTTATATGTGTAGCCGTAGAGAATTATCACCTGACTCGGCATTTCCCCACAGCTCTACACAACTTTATAGCATTTTTCAGTTTACTGTTTTGGTTCACTCTCACCGCTCTCATAGCGTCAATTTAGGCTGCAGCAGGCAGCTGTTTTCAGTAAAAAAAACAAAAAACAAAGCACTGTGCACTACCTTCACAGACGGCAGACAACACTTGCAGCAGAGAGGTCAGAGGGGACGGTATATTGTACAAGTGCAGGAGGGCACGCTCATAGTTAGGTGTAGCACCCAACAATACCCTCATATTTATATCTATATAGTGTGTATGTAAGTTAATGAAGATAACATATAATAATCTGCTACCCTTATCCAGCTGTTGCCTTATGTTGGTTACTGCCTACATTTCCTGTCCACTGAGCACCACTGGTCAGTAACTGGTATTCATAAGCTGACTGATGTGCCACCATGCTTGTTCAGACTTTCTTTTTAAATATTCTTTTAGCTTTAGAATTACACACTCTAAAATGAAATAATGAAATAATGAAACAAATAGAGGGGAGACCTGCAGCACATTTTCAGAGCCTAGTTTGAATACAAAATGTCCCTTATTTGCATGTTAGGCTGATGCCCCACCTGTCATTCAGTATAACACCTTCTCTTTTCACTCAATCAAATAATCCTCCACGTTTTCTTTTGGCTACACTCTCCAACATCAGAAAGAGGTTTAGATCAGGCAGCAGATTCTGGCTGTGGCCTTCAGATTCCTGCTAACACACTTTTTAGTTAGTGTGTGGCTTCCAGAGTCAGGTGGAAAAGTGGCAGGAGGAGCTGTACTTTGGTCTGTGTTGTGAGGCCTGAGTGGGGCTCAGTGCATGACTGCCACCTAGTGATGGCTTAAGACACTAAATGGACTGGTATGGTCTTCTATAGTCACATGAACGAATAATTTTCATCCATTATTCAGATCCCACGAGTATAAGAATATCCTAAACATGTCCTAGTTTGACACGTAGCTGTCTGTATGTTTTGTTTGTAACTGTAGTCTCTCCTGTGTTGTCTCCTTCAGGCTCGCATGGCACTGGATAAAGGAGCTCAGGCTGTTATCTTTGATGTCAGTGATGATGCCAACGCTGCTGCTGAGGTGAGTGTGCAGGCACCGCTACAGACACAGCTACAGTTATATTAACTAAGAAAATATGTGAGAGACGAAAAACCACACAGAAATGTCACTAATATGTTTGTGTCTTTCTCTTCCTGCTTTAATTACCATCCTGTTTGCATCACACACACACACACACACACAGCTGCGAGAAACAGACTCCCTTCCCCGTCCAGTCGTGCTGGTGGAGGCGGAGGATGCTGAGGAGTTGATGGGTTTGGTCAACAAGAACGAGGAGGCCAAAGTTCGTATTGAGATCATGGTGGAGCAGCCTAGATGGGTAAGCACTGAAACACACGCACGCGCGCGCGCACACACACACACACACACACACACACGCACACATCTCTGACTTTCTGATCATTGGCTGGAAGAAGAGGAACCCCTCTGGGAAATAGAAGAACAGAAAGGAAGTCGAGTGAAAGCTCAGGAAATTTCACATCATGTTAGCTGAGAGGCCACTCTCACATGTTAGGATGCAAATGGACTTGCTTTTTAAGAGTAAAATTCAAGCACTTTCAAGGTACCTAAACAGAAACTGTCCTCTCGAAGCCTTTATCATCACATCTAAATTGTTACTATAAATGTCAGGAGACAACAAACAACTATGACGACGGGATTGTTTCATTTCAAATATACTTTTTTTTTGGTTTACATGAGTGATTGTGTTGATGAAACATCAGATTATGTTGAAAATCAAGCATTTTCAAGGAGTAAATTGAATTCAATGCATATTCCTAACCTTGAAAACATAACGGTTAAAATTAAGCATTTTTCAAACTTCAAGACTTTGTGCGAACCCTGAGAGAGTGAGAGACAGATTATGATATCCATGGGCATGAACACTGCAGGGTTCCCTCGCCCGGCCATGCCTCACCCATATCTTCTTAACAGACATTTCACACATTTACCAGATCTGAAAGACCAGGTCATTGCTGTGCGATATTGCTGCTGTGCTTTAAACTTTCATATGAATTTCTTACAGGATTTTCTTGTTTCTTTAAGTACTTCATATTTAAGTTTAAAATATATTAGTTTATGAAATAATATAAATATTTGCTCTCTCTCTCTTCCCATCTTCTTTTCCATTCTCAGCCACATTATGATGTGGGTATCCTGCTCACCA
Source organism: Macquaria ambigua (assembly GCA_008360985.2). Taxonomy (NCBI): domain Eukaryota; kingdom Metazoa; phylum Chordata; class Actinopteri; order Centrarchiformes; family Percichthyidae; genus Macquaria; species Macquaria ambigua. The sequence goes on along the minus strand of VMKM01001205.1, from coordinate 147,885 downwards.
TCGTCCTCGCTATTCTGACCATTGTCCTAATCTTTGCTTTCCGCTACAAGTGCAAGTCCAACAGAACCTGGGTGAGTGAAAGTAACAACGCTGGTAGAAGTGTAAAGCTTACTGAGACAAGGGGTTTTTCTAACCCTCGCTTCTTGTGCGTGCAGGACTCTGTCCATCAGCAGACCATGCGGGCCATTAGTCGATTGGAGACCAAAACCTACAGCTCCCAGGGCTGCTCAGGCTTGCAGCACCACCGTGCTGCCTGGGGGTCAGCCAGCAGCTCCAACTCAAGCCCCGTCTGTGCTATCTGCCTGGACGAGTTCCAGGACGGGCAGGTAAGAGGAGAGAGAGAGCGAGGAACATATTGTATCTGTAGAGTGAACTGTCCTTGTCAGCTATTTATCCTCAAATCAACCTCATTTTTTATCCCAGCATTTGAGGATCATCTCCTGTGCTCACGAGTTCCACAAAGACTGCGTCGACCCCTGGCTGCTACAACACCGCACCTGTCCCCTCTGCATGCACAACATCATGGGTGAGGAAAAGCATATTTCCAGTTAAGTTTTGGTAAAGAAGGTGCCCATTAGACTGAAGAAATCTTTCTTTCACCCATGTAAAATTTAACTCAAAACAACTCAGGTATGTTTTGGATAAGAACCAGCCATATCTCTGAATTTTGAACCCCTTTTTGAATCTGCTTTGAGTGCTCTATAAATAGAAGTTACAGTTAGGTTATTACAACACTGCAGTATTGTGTATATCCTGACTCCTGCTGTGGTCCACAGGGACGGAGCGGCAGCCCCAGAGGAACAGACTCCAGCAGAGTCCAGAGCAAAGCCAGAGTTTCCTGCACGCTCAGCCTTACAGCAGCCCACGCAACCACCCCTTCCCCCAGCACGCCATCCCTTTCTCTATGAGGCCCCACTATCCTCATGGACCCTCTGGACCCTATCCCTCTCTGGGCCACTACATTGCCTCTTCTCCCAGAGACACCCAAACACTACGTTCCCTCTCCAGCAGGCCGCTTGGCTCCGGCTGTGGATACCACCTTCCTGTGGAGGGTCCCGGGAGGCCCCACAGGATCGGAGGTAACTGCAGGACTTCCACCCACCACTACACCCCCCGTCGGTCCTGCCACAACTATCGCTCATCCTGTCCGGCCCAGCGCAGTGCATCCAGCTCAAGACTGCATCACACCGCCTCCGTCACACCACAGCCCCGTGGAGCGCCGGCCCGTAGCCGGCAGGACGAGGGCAGCTGCTCAGGTGGCAGCTACCACACAGAACGCAGTGGATACTTGGCTGATGGGCCAGCGAGTGACTCCAGCTCGGGGCCATGCCATGGCTCCTCCAGCGACTCAGTTCTCAACTGTACTGATGTGTCCCTGCAGGGGGTTTATGGCAGCTGGTCCACCTTCCGTAGCTCTCTGAGCAGTGACTACGATCCGTTTGTGTATTACGGGCCAGGTTCTGGGCGTGCCCCCCGCAGGAACAGCCTGGAGGCATGTGCCCAGGCCCGACCCAGGTCTCTGGATTCTGTTGTGAACAAAGCGGGCTGCCCCGAAGAACAGCCGCAGACTGTGTTCAGCCACATCCACTACCACCGCCACAGACACCACCACTATGAGGAGGGGGAGCACAGTCAGGGCCCGAGCAGAGGTTCCGACGAGGAGCAGGGGGCCGCTGCTGCTGCTGCAGCTGCACCTGCTGCCCTTGTCCTGGACAAAGACTCACCTGTGTGCCCTCCTAAGCACAGCCCCTGCCAGTGCCCAAAGCCAGACCCCACAGATCGTCCCAGTCCTGGGACAGAGTGTCAGGACCATGACCCCAGCAGCCCTACAGGGCCTCCTGTCCTGGTGTCCCCAATCCCCTTACAGCTTCAACCCCACTGCTGCCACCAAGGACACGGACACCCTCCCGCTCCTCTTGGGCGAGTGGGTGGCTGTGTGCTTGATGGCCCTTCTGTTTGCTTCCACCAGAGCCTAGATATGCAGGATGACCGTAGCATCCACATCCACTACGGTCAGGGCCCGGGCTTCTGCTGCTCTCCTCCTGAGCTGCACCCTGCCTTGCTCCCCGTGCCCCTCATTCTGGACTCTGGAGGTATGGAGGACTGGCCTTGCTGTGCCGGGGCCCATGTTGTGTGGAAAAAGCGGGTGCAGCAGGCCCGCTCAGAGCCTCAGCTCCTGGGGCCTGGGACCTCTGTGGACAGGCCACCCTGCAGGTTCCACCACGGCCCTGCTGCTGACCGCAACACAGACATTTGTTTGTACTGCCAAACATTACACCACAATCAGGGTGGGTGTCTCACCTGTTTCTCTTTCATTACATGACCAGCCGTTTGGTCTAAAAAGATAATTTTGGGTTTATTTTCATAGTTTTGGCCATCGTTTGTAATGGTTGTGATTTCTACTGGTAAGTTGTGGGAACACGGTGACATCACTACAACGAAGTCGGACTGGGCAAGAAACGAGAGCAGCCAGACGGTCTGACAGATAAACAAGCCAACAGTTTAGCCAGTTTTTCTAAACCGCTTTATTTGGAGGTCAAACTGAAAGTGAGTGCACCAGAAATTAGTTACGGTAACTATGGCAAGTACAGAAGTTCAAAGTCAGTCTGCGGTGGATGTTTACAGTGGACAGTTTGGGTAAAACATGTATTTGTTTTCTCTTTTGAATAAGTTTGACTAACCTGGGACTTTGTTTACAGCCTGTATGTTCATCTGACTGCTCGCATTTCTTGACCCGTCTGACTTTTTAGTGATGTTGCCGTGTTCTCAGACCTCAGCCATTCATTTTGTAAGTACAGTGTTTTTATTACCAATAGGACTGATGGAGAAAATACAAAAGAATACGGACATAAGTCCTCCAAAAAACTGGAATGATCCTTTTAGACCTGCATAACATTTTCTTTTTTGTTGTATTCTTTGTTTTTTATTATAATTTGAAGGTGACTTGAGCTGTTTTTGTGTCCACAGGATCAGAAGAGGAGTCCGGTGTGTGAGAACTTGTTGCATCCCCATTATCACGCTGCTACACAGGAGCCAGAATGGACAAGCCTCGCATTGGCTACCGCTCTCATTTCTTCCACATAATTCCACCAGCAATGCCTTCGTTCAGACGATTCCCCAGCTTCCCCCACCATTCAGAGCTCACATGCTGAAATGCTCTTTCAGCTGAGTTAGATTGAGTTAGTACCATTATTATTAAAAGTGAAAATATTGTGATTTAATTCTGCTAAAATTTTAAGAAAAATGCAGAACCCTTCATAATATTGTATATCAAAATATATTGAGTGATTTAAATGTGTGGAGACAGGGAGTTGCTGGGGAAACGACTAATACACAACAAAGGGGGGAAAAGTGTTTTTCTGTGTTTCTCCTTCAGTCAGATATAGGAAGAATATTCATTACCAACATGATACCACAAGTTCCCATGCTCCTTAGTGACAACTAACGAATGATCCTTGCTTAGGGTGTTGAGCCCTCATGAAGTGAGACTCCATCTCTGCATTGCTCACTCTATTACAAAATAACTTGATTTATCTTAGAGGTACTTACTTTCACTTGCGTGATCTTCGTCTTCCTTCGCTGAGTCCAGTCTCAGCTGAGAGAAGCTTTTCTCTCCAGCCTACCTCAGCTCAGATTTCTTAACATGCCTCCCACAGGGGGTCTTTAAAGGTACTGCTGTAGTGTTTTTTTTTATCACAACCATGTAGCTCCCATAAACTCAACAAAAACTTAGACCTGTCCACATGGAGAGAAAGGTTGATGCTCAGCCCCTCAAACAACGAGCATTCACTGAGGTTGCTGAGCCTTGCATGGGCCTTGTTTTCAATATTTCAATCATGGCAGCTGTTTTCAACATGTTTGTTTGTGTTTTGGATCATTTTCTGTCTTGTTTTGTAATTTTTTTTTTTTTTTCACTTTTCAAAATGAACCAGTTTGACTGAATTATGTCTTCGTCATTACAAGCTATTGTCTTGTCATTTCTCTTGCCAATGGTCACTTCACGTGTTTGACCTCAGTGCTGTTAAACCCCCTGATAAGTGCAGAGTGAACCAGCCTCATCAGAGGGATGACAACCATATCCTCTGCTCCTTTAATTCCTGATTCATCACAATGTTGTAATATCCTCCAAAAAGGATGTACCCTCCCATTGTCCTCCAGCAACTAAAGCTCTAGAAAAATGTTCTACATTGCCGCCATAGAAAAGAGATAGTGACTATTTAATGATATAACTGGAGTAAAGCCATGCTAGGTAGACCTTACAGTCCCAAGCATCAGCTCAGGCTGTTGCCGTAGCACCAGTTTAATGAAAGCTTGGTGTGCTTTTCCCATGATTTCAAACTGTAAATGGGTAGAACCTGAGAAATAGCTCAGGAACAATCAAACACTGGAAAAATGGGAAGAATTAATCTTAATGACAGTAATGATACCTGAACTGGTGAAAAATCCTTTGTCGTGGTAAATGTGCATTGCCAGTCCCTGCTTTGAAGCTTACAGCACTTGAAGGAAGATCCACCTTAGATCAGAAATCAGATACATCGTTATAAAGATTTGTTTCATTCAGATCATTTGTTTTTAAAATGTTTAACAATCTCTCAAAACTGCAAATGACAGAATCAAGGTTTAAATCTTTGTCACCTACTATTCCCTCTTGTCCCATGTAGCCGCTCAGACACTCATTGTGCCATCAGACATGGCTCTCTTATCTCCAGCTGAACCACAGGCTTCTTCCATGCTCGCGTGTACTAGACTAAGTAATCTGAGATCAGAGGAATAGGGATTCTGTTATAGCGTGGACTTTTCCTTTAAAGTGAAAATGTGAAAGGATTTTTCTCAGCAGTCAGACTTCAGATACAGTTTAGCTTAGCACAAAAAGCAGACAAGGAGCTCATGGGTATTGCAATGTAAAGAGTAGCACTTACTAAAGCCTCATATGTGCCTTATTCATTCAAACTGTTCATAATCCTAAATCAGGAACCTCCCAACACACTAAGCTCTTACCTGTCTAACCAAAGAGGCAAAATCTTGAACACAGTGAACTTATAACATAGTATGAGTTGTGCCTTTTTTCCTGCTTCAACCCTTTTCCTTAAATCTCAGAGTTAAATGTGCTTTCACTGACAAGAGAGAACATGCCAGGATTGAAGTGGAAATCATTTTGGACTCAATATTTTGGACAATCATGCAGACGTTTTCAACTGCAGTCCCTTGTACTAATACCTCACTTTGAATGTGTCAACGCAGCGTCCTCCAGCTAAAGTATCGGGGTTTCCTTGTCTGTTATTTTTCGTGCCCAAACAGTCTCTGAGGCTGAGATGGAAATGACTGAATTACAAGCAGCACTTTGGCTTAAGCAGATTTTATATTAAAAGAAAAAACAACTTAATAAAAGTATTAATTTAAAACAAGCCCAAAACCATCAGCACATGAAAAATAGCATTTAGTGATGCCGCAGAACATCTGATGTGATTTCATCCTGTTCAAGATCTTTCTCTTTGTGTTGTTTATGTGTTTGTTTTGTTATGTTTTTCAAGAATAGTGAGCTGAAACTGCCTTTTCTATGAGTTAAAATCCCTCCAGAACGTTTAGGGATATGTCAGTATATTTTGGATACTTTGTGTACAAAAAGAGAACAACAAAAACAGAAATGAAATAGTGTTGTATTTTATATATAATAGAACATTTCAATATAGTGACATGTCACTAATATATTTATTTACTAATATATTTATCCATTTTGTCCAGGTTTGAAAGAGTGGTTTCTGTATAGACTGAATGTTTCTATATGGAAACTGACCAGTGCCATCACAGATGTATCAACCTGTCTTCATTCCAATTATATGCAAATAAATTATTTTGAAATAAAACCTCTGTGCCGAATACATTTTATTCTGCAGGAGAAACCAAAGAAACTCCCACAGCGTCACATGAGTTGTGTTTGCATGCCAGTGTTAAAGTGTTAAAGAAATAGTTGTTACTCCACATAGTTTAAACTCAACTTTCTTCAAACTGTAACTATAATAAAGATAACCTGGTCTATTAGACCTCAGATTCAGGAAACATCCATTAGATTTCTCTAAACACAAGGAGCACAAAGGGAATTAAACATTTTTCTGATATAATTGTGCATAAAGGGGTTTAATCATTCACAGAACTTCAGAACAAATTCACACAACTGTAATAAATCAGATACCTAAAACCAAAAAAATGGATCACTCAAAACATTAATGTACAATATTTCCCTTTGAGGAAGTTCTATTAAAATAGGAAGAAAAGAAACTATGGGTAAAGTGTGTAATATGTTGCTTGAGGCACAATCTAAACATTATTACAGTTTTTTACAATTGGTAATGCATTTCTCAATACTGAGTTCACTTTTCCACACAGTCGGCACAACAGAAGTCAATGTGGACTAAACTGTGGATCATGTTTCATTGCTTTGACACATCTTTCAAAATTCATGAACTGTTTTCTCACTCAAACTCAACCACCCCCAAAACTCTGCATTTACAGTCCATTTTGCACATGTTTACATACTATTGTTTTAATAATAATAGTTTATTATTATATTAACACCCACCGTAACACAAAATTACTGTAAATTACACTGCAATTTATTACGTTTAACTACACCTACATTTAAAAAAAAAAAAAAATTAAAATGCATAAACTCAGGGCCACTAAATGTGTGTGTGTGTGTGTGTGTGTGTGTGTGTGTGTGTGTGTGTGTGTGTGTGTGTGTAGAGGATGGGGGTGAACGTGAGTAAGTGTGATAGTAAGATTAAGGAATGTGATACTTGTAAGTGAGAATGTACATGTCTTATGTATGTGAATGTGCCAGTGCTTCATGTTAGCCACACATCAACCTATTACATTATTTTAAGAAGGAATTTTAAAATATTTTTTTTAAATAAGATTGTAACCAAAAACCTGTGGTGGAAGGCATGAAATTTAATAAACATAATTATACAACAACAACAAAAAAGATTCCTTTGAACACCAACATAGGTAAGTGTTAATAAAAGTGTTTTGTAGGCAAGCATCTACACTGTGACGTTCCTTACCCACAGTGCTGTTGTCATTTTTGCACCGAACAGCAGCAAGCACGTTTTCCTGGCTTTTCTAATCATTTGATCTCAAAATGAGCGCCCTGCGCTACAAAAACTTTCTCAAGAAAGCTGATGGATGTGACATGGAGCAGAGTAGATAATGACAAAATCTGGATTTGATATACTACTTAAAGTAATTTCTTTAATAAACATGCAATAGAGATTCATGCATTTAAAACATATTAAGCTAGGTTAAGTTAACCGTCTGCAGCCGTTAGCTTAACTTAGCACAAAGACTGGAAACAGGAGGAAACAGCTAGCTTGGCTCTGTCCAAAGGTAACAAAGTCCACCTACCAGCAACTCTAAAGCTCACAGCTTCACACATTATATCTTGGTTGGTTAATCCATACAAAAACTGAAGAGTAAAAACCACAGATTGTGGTTTTATGGGGATATGTACCGGATTGTTTCTTGGCCTGGCGCAGTCAATTCCTGTGTTTAGAGGTGCTGGTAGGCCGATTGTGTTACTTTTGGACAGAGCCAGGCTAGCTATTTCTCCTTGTTTCCAGTCTTTATGCTAAGCTAAGCTAAGCTAAGCTAACCACCTGCTGGCGCTAGCTTCATATTTACAGAGTGGCATTGATCTTCTCATCTAACTCTCGGCAAGAAAGCAAATAACCATTTTCCCCACAATGTCAAACTATTCCTTTAAAATGTGTACCCTTGATATCCAAACACACATGCCAACCTGCATGAACATGAGTTTCTTTATTTAGCCATACAGCATGCAATCTATAGACAACTTAAAGCATATCTGATAGCCCTAGCAGCTTGTCACATGAAGATGTTTAACACTCTGTGTATGTGTTTGATATGCTGTAGTTGTGGAGGGTGTTGTTGATTGCCTCTGAAATGTACAGCCATATATAACAGTCTAAGTGTGGTTTGGCAGCAGCAGCAGACGGAGGATCAGTAGAAAGCTTTGGCCTGCCCTTTGGGTGTCAGCACAGTGAGGTTGCCCCTGGCGTCTTGGTCCATCTCAATGGCCTCAAAGAGGGACTTAAAGTTTCCTGCTCCAAAGCCCTGGAGGGAGAACAAACACACACAGATGGCTAATTACCCAAAGATCTGCCTTCTTCTGTGTCATTTGTTATGGCTCTGGGGATCATCTCTCAGACACCATTCAAGGTGTTCAACACTTTGATGTCGGATCACGGCAGATAAATATTCTCACAGGGTTCAAACATCCACTCGGCTCTGACAAGGAGCTGCACTCACCGGGGGCTCGCAAATTAATCATGTAAATATTTTCATAGATAATCAAAAGATCAAGTGTTGGTGGTTGCTCTGAGAGATTCTTTGCTGTGGTTCAGATTCAGTTTCTCACTTTCATGCATTGTATCCACATCTGTAGACTCAGTGAAATGCTGCAGAGTGACAAGATGTGCCTGTTCTGACAAGCAGAATGGATGCTAGGAGTTATAAATGAAGTGCCACAGGGTGCAACTCAATCCAAGATCCCCTCGCTGTGAAGCAGTGAGCCTTTTAATCTGTATGTATGATAGATTTACTGAGCTTTTACAAGTGGGCTACTGTTCACACTGGGTGGGAGCTGTAAACAGGTGTTCAGGCGACTCTGTCTCGGCTTCTTAAAGGTGGTGAGGGTAGGAAACAGGACCACAGGCCCCTAAATCCCATCACTTATACGTAAAGGCTAAAAGATTACCCTCAGTTTGTGTAACTGGTCTCTGGCACTTACAAAGTGGTTGTTCCGCTGAATGACCTCCAAGAAAAGGGTCGGTCTGTCCTGCACAGGTTTGGTGAAGATTTGAAGGAGATAGCCCTTGTCATCAAAATCAACTAAGATTTTCAGTTCCTAAAAAGGAAACACAAATAGTTTATATTTTAAAACACAAGCAAAAAGGCTGTAAATAATCTCAGGCTTGCTGGCATGATACGTCTCCTCACCTGTAAACGGTTGAGGTCCTCCTTCACCTTGATCTTGGCGGTTTTGAGTTTCTCCCGCAGGGTGTCGTAGTAGGTGTCAGGTGCTGAGAGGAACTCCATTCCTCGGGCGCGCAGGTTCACTATCTGTTTTAAGACAAAAACAGAAAAAAAGCGGGATCCAAAACGTGCCCTTACTTGCAGATTTGGGGAGGCTACGCAAAGATAAAGCTGAAGTCTGTGGATTAACGTGAAATGATGACGATAATCAAACGCTGGAGACTCACGGCTTGAATAATGTTTGAGGTGTTGAGGGCGATGTGCTGAACACCTGGTCCCCCGTTATAGTCCACATATTCCTGTGAAGAGGGAGATGTAGGACATACAATGCACTGAGGCAGGGCTGTAAACCATTTGCTAAAATGTTGACCCAGGGATCCACATATGAGAAGATTCTGATTTTGTTCACTTGAACCAAATTTCACAACTGTTCCTCAAGCTACTGTGATAAACCACTGTGATAAACCAGTGTGATAAACCAGTGTGATGAACAGAAAGGCCCAAAGAAAATGAGACTGAGGGTGTATTAATGAAATGAGCTGATAAAGTCACACCTGGATTTGGGACTTCTTTTTCCCCATTGCAGGTTCATTGATGGGCATCTTGATGGTCTCTTCATAGTTCGTCACCACTATGGACCTCAGTGCACTGTACTGCGTGTGGATCTGCTTGTCGTCTATTGACCAGAACCGATGGAACATCAAACACTTCTGATACCTGGAATTTGGAGAACAAACAAACAAACAAGAAAATGTGATGATAAGCTAAAATGAACAAGCCATACCTTTTATGGAATTGTTTGAATACGCCTCCTATAACTATGTGCATTTACTTAAGAGCTGAACTTACTTGAACTTTACTTCTGCTTCCTTTTCTCTTGGTGACTTTTATTGAAACAAAAGCTTCTGAATATCTGCACTAACATTTCACCCTGCGACAGAGGTGGATTGACCATTTGCAGAGTGTTTACTTGTCCTTTTGCCCCGTGTGTCTGCTGTGCCCGCCGTGTGTGTAGGCTACGTGCAACAAACAGGAGTCTTACCAGTCTGAAACTGGCACCATTTCATCATCTGGCTGGTTTCCCACGACGTGATCGATGAAGCTCAAACCTCCTGGCGGACTACAAAGGGAAGAAGAAAAAAAAAACATTGCATGGGTACTTTTCCATAAAAGTTCAGCAAAATAATTGAGAATACCTGTTCCATACAGGTAAAGCACTTTTTAGTACATTTCATCTGTAACAATATTTGATCAAAATGCATTTAATTAGTATTTTGGGTTAAACTCTGGAAAAGGCTCCTTGTCTTATCAAATCAGGGTGCCAGGCGAAGGAACATACAACTTCTTCTGTGTCATATATACTGTCGTATCATATAATACTGAAATTGCAATAAAATCACTGACACTGGTACTACACATTGTGCTCAGCAATTCTGTGGAAAACTTCAATCTAAACCATGAAATCCTATTAAGATTTATGAAGCAGCCCAGTATAACACTTCCTAAGGTCAAATTAGACCAATAAAGAAAAGAAAATAGAGCCTCATTATAAGTTCATTATAACTAAAAGATAGATATTTTGATGTTGGAAACAAGTGGCTTTTTATCAATATAACTCTTTTCCACAAATTCGAATAGATAGTTCAGTTTAATACAAAACAGTACAAATATATTTTGGTTACATTTTGAGAGACTCACAGTGTGGCTAACAGAGGATCCCTAAACAGAGGCTCTTTGTAGCCTGGCAGGAAAAGGCCCTTGTAGGGGCTGAGGTACTCAATGAGTGTGTGTGTTGTATCTCCGTACTGGGGACAAAACATGAACACAACATTATTATTCATTTGCAGTTTCATGTGTGTATTTACATGAGGCTTTCAAATGTCTTTACGTACCGTTTGAACCACAGCATACTTGACTCTCCCGTGGCTGTCCTGCTCCACCCAGGGCTCCTTGACAATTACAGCTCCTCGCTCTTTAGCTGTCTGTCAGTGGAGTGGTGGTGGGATCAGTTGGGACATACGGGAGCATAACAACAGTTTTTCTGTCTGAAGACGGCTCCTAGAAGCCCTCCAGTGGCTGAAGACAGAATACCTTCCTATACATGCTGTGACATACTGCTTTATGTATCTTAGATGATGCTACTGTTGGTCTCTGTGTAAAGTCAGTGGGGATTCTGTATCTTTGTAGCCACCTGACGCTCACCAGAGAGAGCTTATCCAAAAAACCTCCAGTCTGACCTTGACTGAGGTAAAAAGTTCAAATGGGCCAGTAAACATCAAAGTCACACCACCGGCATGTTTGCCCTCCATTTCAACACACACATTTTACCCTGTCTGAATATGTATAGTATGATAAGACAAATCATGTTGGCTTTATTTCTTGAATTTGAATTGAAACAGTTCAGAGGAAACAGTTTGTAGATGTGAGTGAATTTGAATTCAGTGGAACTGAAATATGTTACTTCTCTTACTCCTTCTTTTACTGTACATCCTGTATATAAACAGTGGAGGAAAATAACTAAGTGCATTTACTTGAGTGCTGAACTTAAGTACAATTTTGAAGTACTTGTACTTCACGTCTGCTACTTTATACCTCTACTCCACCACAATTCAGAGGCAAATATTGTACTTTCCACTCTACTACATTTATTTGGTAACTTTATTTTTGGTACTTTAAGTATATTTTGATGTTGTTACTTTTGTACTTTTACTTAAGTAAAATTTTGAATTCAGGACTTTTACTTGTCACAGAGTATCTCTGAAGCATATAATGTCTTACTTCTTCCACCACTGTATATAAATATACAGCTTTGTGAAATGGTAGTTTTCCAAAAAAAACAGTAAAGTGTTTGCAAAGAAAGTTAAACACACTGGATATAACTAATGTCAAATAATGTGAAACTTGTTCATTTCTGCCTCTTGCAATTAAATTAAGTTCATAGTCTCCCTGCAGGGTGTGGCCAATTGAATCCAAACTGCGACTAAATCCATCAGCGCATCAACAATACTTCTGTGTATCATCCTTACCTTGATTAAGAAGTCACAGTCCTCCACTTGGAAAGCGATGTCTTTGACTCCGTCTCCGTGCTTGATCAAGTGTTCTCCCATTTCTGAGGGAAGATAAAACCATGTTGAACTACAGACCTGCTGTAAGTCATATTCGCAGCATTTCATCTTTCATATAGCCTCAAGTGCTCTGATGAGAAAACTTGCCTTCATTTCCAGGATTTAGCGGAGATTCAAACACAAACATTATCTGTGAGGAGAGAGGAGGGGTGGTTGTGTTTGTGGGGAGGATCACTGATCATGGATATACTGTAAATTCAAGCACTTGAGTATTGATTCAATCAGCACAGAATGTTTAACTGCATACCTTATCCTGTCTGAGGACATGAGACACCACCTCTCGGCTGCCAGTCTCCAAACCCTTATAGGCCAAAGGCTCAAAGCCCATCTTATCACAGTAGAAGGAGGCTGCCTGCAAAGGGATTAGACTGTCTTTACTATGAAGTGAATTTATGATTAACTTTGACAAAGTGAGATACAGTTAGAAGAGTTAATCTCCTGCCAAATGGACTAACTGTGGATTGCTTAATCCTGGCTGTGTGTTGTCTGGCCTGTGTGCTAAAACAGAATAATTGAATGAACTGTGTGTGTGTGTGTGTTCATGTCATTTCAATTAAATGTAGTGATCCACATTAAAATGTATAAATGTGGTAGGGCTGGAACTAACAATGATTTTCATTATCGATTATTCTGAAGATCATTTTCTCTATTAATTGAAATTAATTGATTCATCTTTTTGTCTACAATATGTCAGAAAACTGTGAAAATGCCCATTATATTTTACCAGAGCTGAAGGTAAATCCTCACACTTTAAAAGCTGAAACCAGCGTACGTTTGGCATTTTTGCTTGAAAAATGACTGAAACAAGTAGTTGATTATAAAAATAGTTGATTTCTGTCATTTCTGTCCATCGACTTATCAATTAATCGGACTGTATCTGATATTCAGAAATTGATGTCAAATTGTTTTGGACAAAAAGAACAGAGGCTGGAAGTTCAGTTATTATGTAATTACTAAACTTAAACCTGTAGATGTTTCTTCTACAGTAATACTGAAAGTCAACACAGTAACTTATATCAACCCAGTAAAAAGTGTAAAGAAGCATTATGACGACACTGAAGCTTCAAACGCAGTATGTCTGGAATCTAAAAAAGTTAATCTTGATCCCAATACAAATGATGTGAGATGTGATTTGACTGGTGCTGAAATCAGGAAAATGACAGACAACAGAAAAGTTAATTTTTATTTTGGATACTTACCTGTTTGGCATTGCCGACCCAGAAGGTAAGATGATGAAACCTGACAAACTTTCCCCTTGCGGGCTAAAAGGCAAAAGTACAACAGAAGAATTACATTGGCTGAAACTTAAGCAAAGTATGCAACAGTTTAAAGAATCCTACGAGTGAGAAACATAACACTTAACTAAGTGTGTTTTGTGTGTGTAGCTTCACCTAAAGACATGTAATGAAATCTCATATTAGCTGTGGGTTTAGAATAATTACTTCATTCCTTCAACATTCAGCCACTCGGTTATGATTCAGGCCTTCTTCTGCAGGACTAACAGTACTGTTAACTACATCACACATCACAGACTCCTGTCCAAAAAAAGCCATCTTCAGAGACAGTTTTAATCTTACCTTCTCCCCTTTATCTGTGTAGCTTGTCTAAAAAGAAAGAAAAGATATAAATCATTATCACTTCATCCACAAGTGCTCCGACATACAGACAATAGATCTCATATTTCTATGTGACCTAACTGGTTCTTATCCACTGAAGATACAATGATCTTTGAATTACTCAGCTGTGAAAATGTCTAACGTCCCACAACTGAGAGCACCTGCTCATCATAAATGACTCTGATAATGGTGAAGTCTCTTACCATGCTGTGATTGTAGATGGGCCACAGTTCAGAGAAGAGAAAGATCAAAATCAGTGTCCGGCCTGACGGCGTGCAGCTAAGTACTGACCTGATGACCAACTGTGATTGGTCCTTTAGGATCTACACCCACCTGTCCGCCTCCTCGCTTCCTGCTGCACTTCACTAGCTAAAAAGTTCAACAGCAGCGGCCCAAGTTTTGTCATCTCTCCTGAGTCCATTGTGTCTAATCGGCTGTCAGTCCTCAGAGCCTCAGTCGTCATAGAAACATAGACACATTAACCTCGGTGCAGGGACAATAATGAAGCACAGATACTACTACTCACACTTGCTTTAGTCTACGATGTTTTGCCTGAGATGCCTCTCAGGTGAACATGCAATAAGCTCAGGTGAAGAACTATTAATTTGTAATATAACAGAGACTCATTACAGCTTGAAATTAAACTCATGCATCCAGAATGTGAAGAACTGAACTGGGAGTGCAGCACTAAACAGAAATACAGTGGTGGTAGTACTGAGGGTAAAAACTGAAAGACAATTCTGTCTCTCACCAGTCCCTCTGAGATCCCTCTCTGGCTTCTGATTTCCACCACCAGAGGGAGCAATATTTATTTAAACTGCCATAACAGAAACAGAGGACTGTAAGATCAGCAAGTAAAGCCAAAACTTTCTACTTGCATATGAACTGATTTAGGATAATTCCTCATTCACTGTTGTTTTCAGTGTACCAGGAATCATCACAGTATCTGGCAAATAAAAAAGCCAAAAATGTACACATGCAGTATTTTTTTAATTTCTTTCTTTTTTTTATTTTATTTACTATTCGACGTTATAAAAAACATCCACATAAGGGGGGTTTTGCCTAGCTATGAAGGAAAAATGTAGCAAAGACAGATGGGGTGAGGTGAGACATTGTGGGCTGTTGACTGGTATCAGAGAGCACATGAGGTCAGGTCCAGGCTGTTACAGACAAGGCCGATAAACAAAAATAGTGTGTGGCCCCAGCTGCAGTGCTGTAAACTGCACGTGCATGTTCAGATGTATGCCGCTATCTGTGTCAGGGGGCTCCAGGAGAAAGACAAGGATCATGCAGTTAATTGTAAATTATTTTTTGATTAATAAGTTAATTGTTTTTGTCCATCAAATGCCAGACAATAGTCAAACATGCCCACCACCAGTTCCCAGAGTCAAATGTAACGTCTTCAGATTGCTTGTTTTGTCCAACCAACAGTCCCAAACCCAAAGATATTCAGTTTACAATGATATAAAACAGCAAATCATCACATTTGAGAAGCTGGAAACCGAGAATATTTGGTATCTTTGTTTGACTTTTGACGATTAATCAATTATCAAAATTGTTGTGAATTAATTTTCTGTTGATCAATTAATCAAATAATCAACTAATTGCTTCAGCTTTACAATCAGCATTGTCTAAGTAGAGGAGGTTAAGCTGGCTTGATCTGCATTAAAACAGCCCTTGAAACACATTTTCCTGAATTAACTTTAGCTGTGACCTTTTCTCTTTTACTTTTGTTTTCATTGCTGCTTATTTTAAGTAGGAATATTAATTCATTTTAATTTATTAATTATAATTTAGGAATATTGTTTAAATTATTGACAGCCATGGTTCTACTCATTTTCAAAGCTCTTCGTCTCCGTTTTGAAAAAAAGGACTATTTTTTTTAATTGTTAAGAATATCTGAAACCCTTGCTGGGCCATGACTAGTCTGGTATAACTACGCCTGTGCGCACGTACGTACTGTGTATGTGTGTATCCAGTTTGTGCCGCGCTGTGATTTTCTATTGGTCCGCTTTAGGAATTTTGTGGAACCTGATTGGCTCTGCTGTGGGTGTGTGCGATTCACTTGCTTGACTGTTGTAAATCCTCATTGGCCGGTACCAATTCTGTAGCGCCATTGGTCTAGTATGTTCAGTTTCCTTCTTGACTATTGGCTAGCGCTGTTGTCATCACACAAGAATGCGGAAGTCGTGTAGTCTACTGAGTCACCGTTGTGTCAGCTGATTCTTTCTGAGTGAGTAACTCGATTTATTCTTTAAAATTAAGTAACTTCTAAAGAATGTATTGTGTGTGACATGTCCTCGGGCTGTCATACTTATGTTGGACGTGTGAACCTTAAGCTATTTTGTCGTTTTCTGTTGGCAGATGAGCTATTTTTACACACCAGCCTCTAGTAATGTTGCTATCCGGCAGCTAGCATGATGCTAACGTTTGCAAACACCGCACACATACACGCACACTTTCGGTTTGTCTAAACTAGTCGCCTCCTAGCACAGTGCCAGTCTGTAGTGAGGCTGTGGTCCACTTTCACTTTCACCTTACATGTCTTGTAACTTTGTCCCTGTTATTATACGTCCACACCTGTTGTGTTGTCACGAGTCAAACAGAGCACCTGTAAAGCCGGTTACCGGTAAAGCTGGAAATTTCCAATTTCCAGGATTTTGTTTGGTCAGAGGAAAGCACCATGGAATCCCCCACTACACTGGAATGTATTTTATGCTCAAGAGGAAGAGAAACTGTTTTTGCAAAAGTCATCCAAATGCTTAATGCTCCTCGCTATCATATCTCTGTAAATGACAATTGCGTTGAGTATTTTTCTTATTATAACATCTCTGTTGCCCTCACTGTGCACATCATTTAGCCTTTGCCAACTTTTGTAAACTCTAATTTCCATATAGTTAAATGAAGGACTGTCCGTTTTGGTATTTATTGCAATCACCACTGGATTGTGTGGCTATATTACCACAGTAACACCTTTTTATAATTAAGAGGTGACATTGTGAACAAATTTAATGTGAAGGGAAATTCACTGGATGTACACACTGAACACAACTGAATGATATGAACTAAATGAGAATAATTCTCTTGTTTTCGATGGTGTTTTTATGATACATTTTTATATGCACTCTGTCAGTTTATTAGGTACGCCTAGCTAAAACTAATGCACCCCTTCAATAAATCCTACCTTCACTAAGATTGTAACATTTAGAATCATTTTGGTTTTGATGCTGTTCAATTGTGTTGCCTCATGTTGGGAGGTGTTTCTAATATTTTGTCCACCCCATTTCTAAGGGTAGTTGAAAAATTAGTAGCTGATTGTTATTGAGACCAACCTCTCTAAAGTGCTGATGGACATTAAGAATCAATCTGGAGGGATGACGTCTTTAAAGCTTTTAGTCAGGTGCAGCAACAAACGTTTTCAACAAAAAGCAAGTCTTCATCGGAGGACATTAAGACTCGTGTCTCTTCTTCAGACCCTCTCCCTTCCCCCTCAGTCAAGTCCAAACTCAGTCTTATCGTTACTGCAAGTGCTTAGACTAACTCCTCAGTCCTCACACTCCACTGGTGATTACCACCTGCTCCTGAACTAGCTGCCATCACCCCTATCCTCAAAAGCTCAAACTTTACATTCAGCCCTCGTGTAGAATTTGAAATATTTGACTTTTGTATTGAACCTGAATACTTTTTTTTTGTACTGACCTACATGTGTCCATAGCATTGAGTATTGAAAGTAACACAAGCTGGCATTGAATGCTTGCTCAGA
The DNA here is from genome assembly GCA_008360985.2 of Macquaria ambigua. Classification (NCBI taxonomy): domain Eukaryota; kingdom Metazoa; phylum Chordata; class Actinopteri; order Centrarchiformes; family Percichthyidae; genus Macquaria; species Macquaria ambigua. The sequence goes on along the minus strand of VMKM01001205.1, from coordinate 130,330 downwards.
TTCGCGTTCCTTTGTACTTTGATCACACAGTTCCTAATTTTGCCAATTTTAGACTGTGTTTTATTTAGACAAAGTATTTGGAGGGTTTGTGTTTGACAGAACTTAACTTTTGAGATGATATGGTTATTTTGTTAAATGTAAAAAGAGGAAACGGTTTTGCAGAGAAACATATTTAACTGATAATTGTTTCCTTGTGGGAATCATTCAGTGAGCAGATAGCAGTGAGGGGAATTATCATGCAGTAGTCTTTAACGAACAACAAGGCCTTCAAATTGTCAGTACTTGTTAGTATAGTAAATGAATGGCATGTACAGTACACAGCGGTAACAATGGAATGTATCTGAAGACAGGATTTGACATGTATAAACATGCATAATGATGAGAGAGGTGTGGTAGTCTTTTTTTTTTTTTTTTCCTGACAAGACATTTAATGGTGTTAAAAATACTGTAAATATGACAACACCCAGGCTGCAGCCCCCAGTGTATTATTTATTTTCACAAGTATTTCCTATGAACTGGTGTCAGTTTTCTTCCGGCAAATAAAATTTCCCCAAAAGCAGAACGATCACAGATGGGCTGTCGCAGTGTGCACGTTGTTTACTAGTATGCAGAAAGAGTGAATGAGGGGAAGACTGAATTTTGGATTATGCATTAGACAAAGTGCTCTTTTGAATGAGTTAATCAACCAAAGTGTACTCGCCTTATGGAAAAAAATAGCAATGCGTTTTTAACTTTCACTTTCAAATTTTGCTTACAAAACTTGATAACCTCGATGATAAATGGTGTCAGAGCAGTTGTTTGAGAAGTAAAATGTTTGCACATATTTTGAAAACTGGACGATTATTAATAAAGTGCATTAATGGCGTGGCTAACATGCAGAATTGCATGTTGATACCTCTGTAGAGCTGCCCAGCTTTGTAGTCCCTTTGGCTCATTGTTTTGGTTTCATAGTCCACAAATGTACTGCATGGTTCAGTCTCATCTCTCTCATCAGCCTGGTTTCCAGCAGGCAGCTGTTTTCAGCCAACAAGCTCTGATAAACCCACTGTACACTAGCTGCCCAGCACCAAACTGCAAACAAAGTGAGCATGTGAACATCCAGCTAAAGAGCCAGATATTTTTCTCAGGGGTTGGTTGAGTCCAAATCAGAGGAAAAAGGGCCAGAAACACAGCAACATGCAATTAAAGTAAATATTGTTAGCTAATATGTAAGCCATCACAACATTATAAAGCAATAAAATGTCAGGTTGCTGTTAAGTTCTTTTTCCCCTAAGTGGCCAAATCATTAATGCAGCTTTAAAGGTTTGGTCTCCTTACTGCCTTTACTTGGTAACTTTATCAATGAAACATTATTCTAATCAGACTTTTGTTAACTTACACCTTGTTATGTTTTCAGTAGACATTCTTTTTGTATAGTTAAATTGTCTGACACTATTTTTGTTGAGTCAGTAGGTGACTCATACTGCTTAGAGTGTGATATTGTACCTGTTGGGAAAGACTGGTTGCTTACATGTGGTGATTTCTATACTCATGACTGATTAGCAAAGAAAGCAATCCCTTTTGATAAAAATGATTCATGAGTGGAGGTCGGTGAGTCAGTGCCCTGTAGTATGGCTTCTTTCACTTTGAGAAGCCTGGCACTTTAGCGAGTGGGAGGGAGAGAGAGTAAGCAATAGAGACAGAGCGAGCGAGGGAGGGAGGGAGGGAGGTATGTCATGCACTGGATTACAACCAGTATGTGTTTGGGAGACGGAGACTCCTGCTACTTTGCAAGGCATTGAGCTTTAATTCAATCTTAACAGGTAGACACAAGTTTCAACAAAAAGTTTGCAGATTCAGCACTGTGTACAGGTAAGAGAAGTCAACTTTGGGTATAGTATTTTGTGAGTTGAGAGTAGTACATTTTTTTTTTTTACATTCTTTTTGTTGAGCTGTGTGCAAAAGGGGGTGTGTCTGAAAAAAGATAAGTGTAGGGAAGCGAGACAGTGAGAACTTTTGATCCAGTTTCAAGTTGTGTCCTTGTAATCAATGTATTTTTAATATATATATATATATATATACACTTAAATATATTATGTAGACTTACATAAAAGTCGTGTCCTACTGTAAACACAAGGAAGTGAACACTTAGTCCATGTTTTGTCTAGCTGCCTGTGTGTGTACTCTCTTTATAGTATACTTACTCTAACTGACCTCACATACACACAGGAAGAGAAGGCAGTGACATGTCAGAGTTACTTTTCATGCAGTTATTTAGTGAATTAAGTGTTTGATTTTAGGCTGCTCAGTATTTCACTTCATTTCATTCACAAGTATAAACCTGTTGCTTTATTGTGTGTGCGGCCACTGTAGCAATACACAGCACTGTTCAGATATATCCAGTTTTATTCTGGTCTTCAAGATCAGGATCTCCACATCAGCTGGAGCACCTTTTTTGGTGTACTGTGTTGGGTGTGTATAGAAGAGTTGTGGAGTTTGACCACGTCTGCTGTCTACTTCTCCTGCAGCTATCTGTTTGGCTGCTGATAATCTCGTGAGGAATGTTGAGTTAGCATTTCCTGTAAATTCCGAGTTTCTCCCATCAGGTTTGGTCAGGTGATCTGCTCCAACATTTCCATCTTGGCTTCATGCATGTGCCTTCATGTTTGCCTGCAGCACTGCATGTGTGGAGTGCGTTTACATTGACTTGACCTGATTTGTATGGGGTACTTCTTGTCCCAGGCAGCGAGTCCAACCATCACTCTGTATGCCCCACACTCTTCTGTGAGCTGTTGAATTGTGGGGATTTTGTGGTGGTAGCAGGGTTAGTATGATTTTAGTGCCAGCTTTCATTCTGTTTGCTGTACTTTATACCAAGGAAGGTTGGTTTTTTGGAATCCAGCCCTTTACGCAATGCACACACACTCCACATCTGCCCCCCTCCACACACACACACACACACACACACACACCATGTCTGAAGGTAGTGTGTTTTTATGTTGGCAGGAGCCATCGCTGGCACGGCAGAGCCCAGTAGACAGGAGGAGAGGGAGGGATCAGAAGAAGAGCGCCCAGACCGACTGTCTACAGCACTGGCTGGCAGAATGGTGAGCCAATCACACTATTGGGGAGGGGATCGTGTGTACACATAATATACATGTGTACACACACACACACACACACACACACACACACACACATATATATATACATATGTGTATATATATATATATATATGTGTGTGTATATATACTCTGTTGTAGATGCCATTAAACTAGGTGCTGCTCTGAACTCCATAGATGCTTTCTGAAGGTAAAATGGCAAGTTGGGACTTTTTCACTCCTATACAGGAAATGGCACAACACTCTAACATGCCTAAACAAAGTGCAGGATGTTGCAACATGTTTAACAACAGAATGTGCTGCTCAAAGTTTGTCTTTTTTTTTTTTTTTATCTCACCACACATGTGGTTTAGGGTTGCACATGTTAATTTAAACAATGTTTCCATTTTTCTATTCATTTTTTATTGTCATACAGCAGTTTCCATATATGATACTTTATGATATTGGTCTATCAGAAATACAGACACAATAAATTTCCACTTCAGTAATGAAGTAGTCTGTGCTCTTGTTTATTAAATGCAGGTGCAATTTTAAAAAAGAATTGTGTTCATTAGATCATGATAAGCAAGACTCATTTTGATTAGTGATCAACCTCGCTTTAAAAAGGGGACGTATTCTCCATCACAGAGACATCAGTCACAGTCACATTTGGTCATATTTTTGGGTGGGAAGCCAGTGAGGGATTATGTAATTGCCACTGCATTAGCGACTCCTACTGGTTATTCACGGTGCCTGCGCAGACTGGGGGTGGGATCTTTTGGGTTCAACAAATATGCAAACAAATAACCGGATGTAACAATTTAGCCATAGTCAGCACTAAACAGGGATTTGTGGGACACCAGATTGAGTAAGTGAAAGTAGATCATCCTTGGGCAGCATCTCTCTTCAGTAGTTTCCTCAGCAGGGTTACCACTTTATTGCTTTGTTTGTTTCATTCAGGAACATGCTGCAGCATCAATAAACACGCTGTGGAGCAGGTAACAGATGTTACAAGTCTTTGATGTAACTCTCAGCCACGTGTCTTCTGTACAACTCTTTTTTGCACGTCCAGACCCGGTTAACCTCCTATTCACATGAAGAGGCTCATGGTAATATATGTGACATTTCAAAGTATTGAATGCGTGTCCTTGAGCAAGACACTGAACCCCAACATGCTTATTCAGTGATCGTCATACTGACTGTGAACATCAGCTAAATGACCAAAATGTGAAATAAAATGCTTGTGCTGTAGTCGAGTGGTGAAGGCGTCCACCCAAGATGACCAAGGCATCGCTCTGCTACAGTAAGTACTGAATTGGGATCTGTCCATTTATCTCCTGATCGCCCTCTAATAGATGGTACTTGCTGTTCGGCTCTGAGGCAAAACTAAGACTAAATGGTTTTTGTAACATTATCATGACAGTAATTGGTGCAAAAAGATGGAGAAGTAATTGTGCTGCTTCGAGTTGCTACATGCTCTTTTGTTTGAATCAGAGTGTTTCTTTGGGAATGCTGAGTCTCCAATTTTGCTGCATGTGAGACAAGCAGTGGTTTGTCTAATCATGCTGCAGTCGTGGGCCTGAAGGTTGTAATTATACTGAAGCATAGTAAATCTAAGATGCAAGACTATTTGTAGGTCACAACTCTACTACATTTCAGATGAGCCATGCAAGCTGTGCACTTTATTTTACAGTAATTATTAAGTGTATGTTGACAATGACTTGACCAGTGTATACAGTATATTTGACTGAAGTGCTCCATTTCTCAGAGCTTAAGAAATGTGCAAAGAGATGAAGGGCTTCTCAAATTAGACGTTAAATGCATATTCTTCTGCAATTTTAGCATAGAATACAGGAAACACTGTATGTTGTAATATTCCTTTTAAAAACTGATAGCACCATTATACTCTTTAATTTTGGGGAGAACCCCAGGCACATGATGGCCTGTCCCTTTGCTCTGTCAGTGAACACACAGTAAATGTACCTTGCTCTAAGAGAGGGGAAGCAGTGACCAGATGAGTGACAGATTCCTCTTGAAACTAATGGGTGCAGCTTTTATGGGACAGAAATAGGAAGTGTAACAGGAGGATGTGTGTCCCGAGGTTCTGGTCAACTGGGTCCACAGAATGCCACCGTGGCCGGCTGCCCAGCTCTCAGCCTTTTTATGGGACACACAGTCGAGCTCTGGGCTTAATTGACGGCGGGGCCGATGAACAAATGATGTGGCCACCGAGGCACGTAAAATGAGAATGCAGACCTCAGCTAGTCCTGTGTTGAAGTTCAGTTGCATATGTTTCTGAACAGCATCTTTTCAACGTCCTCTCCTTGCTCAGTGTGTTGCACTCCGGGTGTGGTTGGGTGTGGTCAGAAGTGTGCTGCGTTGCACAACAGTGATGTCAGGTCTGCTGAACACACCCTAGGGTACTTTTCTACATAACTGCAACAGGTGAGAAGTTCAGTCACTGGAGATTAGCAAAACCCATGTTTGAAGTTAAGTTACTCAGTGACTGACAGATGCACAGACATTCATAGTGTTTGTGCAACATGAATATGCAGTTGTTATTTTTTTTAGAAGTATGGTATAAAACTACATTAGTGGTTAATTTTTAAGTGGCTGTGTGGCCACAGCTAATGATATTTCTTATCTGTTCTCAGTTGTTGTTGATCAAAGGGGTGTTTTCTCTGGTGGGATGGTGAGACATTTGCTCCAGCAGTTTGTTCCACAGGTAATATGATCCCTTTAATCCTGTCTTGTGAAGCAGTGGTTAATTGCTTCCCAGCCTCCAGCTTTTTTTCGCTGAAACAAAACGGGAAGTATAGAGTTCATACTGTTGTCCACTCATGCCGGCGTATTGTAAGCAAGATAATGCGAGCATGGAAACGAGGACAATGGGGGTTGTTTTACCCTCCCCTCGGTACCCACAATGCATTGTAATGCTACCTTGGTGGGGTTGCGCGGAGCTAGCAAGGGAAGTTTGTGTGCCAGCACCATGCAAAGATTGCTGTTTCTGTGTCACTGGATGATGTTACCTGCTTACATAAGGATTAAGTCACCCTGTATGTGTGCTTTTTCAAAACGCACTGACTAGACACTCGGTGAGGGTTGTAGTTAAAGCCACAGGGTTCATTCCAGGTTGTTGTTAATGTTTTGACAGTAGCTCTCCTTGAAGGGACTTTTGCCTCTAGCACTGTTTGACCCTGCTCTGGTTCCTGAGGTCTGGCTGTCAGTCTCTGGTTCCTTGTTCCTCCTTTTCGTTCGATTCAAATAATGGTAACTTTGTTGTTTTGGTCACTGCTGTATGTGTCCTTTTATCAGAGCCCGTTGACCAGAATTACTCTGTTTGAGATGTTCTGATGTCCAATTGTTTGATGTACGCCTGGCAGCCAATCAAAAATGAGTATAAAAAAGTGACACGTGTGAGCTCTTGTAGTCAATATATTGGACAGCCTGCATTTTAATGCTTTTAATGCACCATATTAAGTTCTGCTTCAGGCTGAAAGGTCAGATTTGCCACAGCTAACTGTAACGAAACACTTCTTACATATAAGACCAGTATGCTGCAGTCATTTTACCTACAACATAACTGGTTGGAAACACTTGTTGTAGACTGCAGATTGCAGAATAGTTACATGTTATGGCTTGTATGGTTTTAAATTGTTAAATGCATGCAAACATATCTAAATGCACTGATATGCATTTACAATCACTTGTGCGATCATTTTCTGGAGTTGTAATAGATTTTTAGCTCCATATAGAAAACCTTCCTAATGCTTCATGTCTTATTCATATCCTACTTCTATAGCTGTGTGTCAACATGTAGGCTGACACTCTGCGTTGGTGACTCGCTCCTGCCCTCCTTTCCTAAAATAAAACCTGAGACACAAGAGGCCAAATCTGGTGCTCACTTTGCGGCTGGTTTGGGCGGGGCGGGGCTGGGCAGGCAGAGAGGGGGGGAATATGAAGCCCAGTGTTCGGACTGTGGACCCACTCATCATAAATTAGGCTGCAATATTCAGAAATTCCTAAAATGGGCATCCAGCTTTTGTTTTGTTTTTTTATGGATAAACTCAAAAATAATTTGAAAGCCTGAGCTTTACATTTTGGAAGGTTCTGTTAAAATTAAAAATAAAGTTGTTGTTGTTTTTTTAAGTTAATTCACACTAATTATGTTCCATCCAAACATAGTTCACTTTTGACTGGTATACCTGCTGAGGTTATAGTGAAAGGCTGAAATAAAGAGTTCAAAAATCTTATTTTATAGTCTCGCTAATCTCATCAAGGGAAAGCCTTGACACTTGATGAGGCTGCACTTGTCTGGGATATGAGACACTTGAGACTGTGAGTGATTTTCTGTCGCACAACAACACAAGACGGAGAAGCTGATTTAGCTTCTACAGCGTACATTCTTCTGCGTCTCACTCACCGTGACGGCTCACACACGCATCTGTGCACTGACAAACAATTAAACACATACCAGTTTGTAAAGCTGGTATGTTTGAGCTCAGCTGCAATGAGTAATGCTTTATTTCACTTCTTCTTTTCGCTTGAGGGAAATCAATGTAACGAGTCACAGGTTTATCATGTGACATGAAAATGATTCTACTAAAGATACAAGTTTAAAGATAATTCAGACTAGGCATTCAAAAAATAGAATAACCTAGAAAAGAGTAATTATTTTGAGTGCAATGTATTGATGGATGCTATAAAATTGGCAGATTTTCTAATCAAAAACTACTGCAGTTAAACTAGTTTCAGTTTTCATTTACAATAGATGAAGACCTACAGTAGATGCAGCATCTGATGGTTGTACAAATATGGAAAATATGTTGAAGCCATAAGGTTGAATGACGTGCTGAAATGTCTTGCTGTTATATAACTACATCCTTGTTATATGTATCCATACTGGATTCTTTTTACTGGGGGATGTCCTATAGTTGTTACTATGGTATCTGTATTTTTAATCCAGCAGTAACCTCAATTGTCTGTAAATTCAGTATTAATGTTATGTTTGTTGGCCTGCACGTACTGTAAAAGATAATGAAGGTTTTACATCTTGCTCATGGCTGCAATTTTATGAAAACCATAGATTTTCTTTCTTGTGTATACATTTCCCTCTGGAGAGAAGCACAGTATTGATAGTTAGGATTATAGAGATACAAAAGGGAAAACATAAGTTGTACTCCTTTTTGTAATTATACACACATTACATACAAAGCTACATACAAAGCTATGTTTAGAGCAGCTTCTGAGTTGTAATGATAAAATGTGCTACCTGCTGCTAATTCAGTCTTTGTTAGCCTGGAGATTGAATACATATCTACATCTAGCAGTACAACCTGTATTTACACTATATTGACTGTCAAGCACTGTCCAGTATCAAGGCATAGGTGTGTACACCTCATCCTCAAATGCTTCAATATCAGGTCATCTTGTCCTCTACAGACAGAAATGACATTGCACTCTCACTGGCAGACATGATGAAGTATGAATGGCAGCAGGTCCCTCTACAAAGCAGATGGAACGTGTTTCTTTGAGCTACATTCAAATTGTCAGACCTCTGAAACACTTAACACTGGAGTCAAGTGGAAAATATACTTGGTTTGGATGGGTTCTTTACATGGAACTACAAGAAATCATTACAATTACCTCACCCCTTATGAAAATTCATCCTGTTAAAATGAGGCTCTACCATGTCAAAATGACATTACAGCACCAAAATGAATCCTATTTTGATAGTGCTGCGTTGTGCATACAGCCTATGCTGCGCGTACTACGTTGCACGTGTTACATAATGTGGGGTCATACAGCTGAAGGCGAGTGGCTGTCACGACTCTGCCAGGGAGGAGGTTGGGGTAAGAGGGGGGAAGGGCTTTGTGTCCCCCTGTAGTATACGTGACACTGTATAGATCATATATATCCAGTGACCTTCCCTGATTTAAGCACAGCAAGGTGCTGCAGCTAAGCACTGTTTACTGCAAAGATGTGCTGCACTTGTGTCGGACAGTGCCAAGAAGACACTCAGAGACAGAATTTGTGTCTGTAGAATGCTGTGTCACTGGAGATCTCCGCATAGACTCCCTCTCCTCAACACCCTCCCTCCTCTGTCCTCTGCCACATATTTGCCTCCTGCACTAGAACAGCTGCTGCCAATGCAACGGTTTTGTGATGGGACACTGTCCAACCACTGGATGGGGTGTCTCTCTGTTCTCTGTATGTGTGTATGATGTTGCTTCAGGTCGTGTTTTGTGTTCAGCATAGCCCTACAGTGTCTGTGTGCCGAGGAAAGATCCACAGTGTACTGCGGTTGATGGCAGATGGTGCATGCATGGCAGTCGGAGCATCTTCTGATTTGCCGACGGTACACTCTAGGCTTTACCACCTTGTTGCTGAGGGAGAAGCATATTTATGAGGAGATGTCGGTGAAGGGTGAACAAGGAGGGAGTGGGGGAGGAGTAAAGGATGACAGGGAGACGGGGAGAAATGTGAGCATGTGAATGTGAGAGAGGGAGGTAGATGCGCATGCAGAGGGTGGAGCTTAGCATCCGGCAGTTCCCTCTGTCTTCCTTTCTCTCCTGCTCTCTCTTCTCGCATTTTCCCCCATCCATTCGCTACAGTTGAGAAGGCACATCTGCAGGCATTTCATCACTTTTGCTTTTTTCTCAGTTCTAACTCAGCCGATCGTGTGGACTGCTGCTCTTGTTTGTATCTTTATGGACTATCCTCCCTCTCTCAGCAGTGCAACAGGGGCTGTCTTCAGACACCAGCGTGCTCGCTCTCCCCACTCTGGGAGTGGTGGGGGGGTGGGGTGGGTTCCTGAATGAGAGCCGGGACTGGCGTGTTGTCCCACAACACCTCTTGAAAAGGGGGAACGTGCAAAAGTTGAGGGGGGGAGAGAGGGGTTCGGAGTGGATGAGGGGTGGAGAGGCTCCGGCTGGGAGAAGAATGGTTATGCCGGCTCCTCGTGCACTGGTCGTGCTGCTGCTCTATAGGCTGTGTGTCGTTCAGGCACAGCCCTGCCTCTCCTCGACATGAGCCTCGCAGGAAGGGTGACCTGCTCCATGCTCAACTGCTTTGTAAGTCCACAGGCTTTTATTTGGGTGTTCGTTTTTGTTTGAATCTGGTGTGTGATGGCTGTGTATTAAAGCCCTCCCCTCCATAACTCGCCTGCTTGTGTGTACCTACTGACCAATAAGTGGGGGATGGTGGGTGTGGGGGGTGGTTGGCACGTGAGCGCTGCAGTTATTAGTAAGTAACCAACACGGACTCCACACTCCACGTTTGATGATAAAGCTACTTTGTTACTGTCATCACTCACCTCTGTTGTATAAAGCGCTTTGAGCTGCCGGTATGTTGATTGGCAGGGAGGCGCGAGAGGGCCTGTCAGGAGTAAGTCGTGTAAAATGTGTGTGCTGCTGAGAGCGAGCACATTGTGCAGTCACTGTTGCAGCCTTAGAGTGGTGAAATGTGTTCACTGCAGTGGAGGACCTGCATTGAGGAGTTTGTGGTATTGGGATGTACAGATGATGTAGAACAGGTGTTTCTCTTAGTTTGCATCTTGAGACAGAGTGGTGAAAAGGTTGATGGTTTAGGAACAACACGGGGTGGTTTTAGCCTCATGCCCCTGGGCCTAATTTAGCTTATGGTTCACAAGTTAACCTCTGACCTTTCAGTGATGTCCACAGTCCATTGTCTAGGCCTATTAATTGCTAACTTTAAGCAAGGCCATCCCATATCATTGGTCCACTAAATATAATTGGACTTTCCAAACTTAACAGATTTTTGTCTTATTTATATATTTAGTTTTGCATGTTCTTAGGGATTTTTCCTAAGGCTGACAAAACTAATATCTGGTAACTGGGTCAGTAAGAAATTACTCATCCAAATCATATGTCATTAGCTTGAAATGAATTGCTCAGACCTCAGTGCTCATTTGTATAGCAGTTTCTAAAATGGTTAAAAAATGTTTACACTTAGTAAAAACAGAGATATGATTACCAGTAATATAAGCTATACATTTTATAACAAGACTAAGAATCTTCAGCCATGCTAGCATCTCTGTGAGGATGTACTTGGGCACAGCAGTGCTTTGTGCTAAATATCATCAGCATGCTAACATGCTCACAATGCCAATGCTAACATGCTGATGTTTAGTAGGTATAATGTTTACCATGTTCACCATCTTGGTTTAGCGTGTTAGCATGCTAACATTTGCTAATTTGCATAAACACAAAGTACAGCTGAGGCTGATGGGGATGTCATTAGTTTGGCATGTATTTAGTCATAAACCAAATGATGGTGGCTAAGGGTGCTCTGGTCAGGATTTTTGGGGCCAATCACCAATCGCTGGAAGCAGCATCGGCCGATACCGAGTGTCTATTTGAAGCCTTCTATTTATGGTGTAGCTGCTCTCTCTCTGTCTTAGTGTTAGCTAGCTTTGAAAACTCCTCATATTCCTTGACATGACTAACCTTCAAATGTCTGGTGAGGTTTGTGGTGTTAAAACTTTGTGGGTGCGTTCCTCCACGAGGGATTTCTTTGGAACACACCTTGCAAATTGTAAATGTATTGTCTTTTTCAGACACCTGGTAAAACTGCCAGACCGGTGAAGCCATCTTAGCGGCGCATGTTATGCGTCATCTGATCGGCTCTTCAGATCAACCTTTATAGAGACCACCGATCAAACTATTATAACGATTGGTGGCCGATCAATCGGAGCACCCTTAATGGTGGCAATGATGGTGCTAGGTGGAACGTAAAGGGATCACCAAAGTTATTGCAATTCCCCACGAGAGGGGAACATAGACCTGTGTACCACGTATCGCAGCAATCCATCCAATAGTTGTTGAGACATTTTACTTAAAACCATAAATGTCATCCTCATGGTGACGCTAGAGGAAAAGTCAGGGAATCACCAAAGTCATTAGGTTACAATTCATCATCTGGCAACCATGAATGTCTATACAACCTTTTGTGCCAAACAATTTCGTAGATGTTGAGATCTTTCACAGAATAAGTGTCTTTGACCTGCTAGTGGTGCTAAATGAAAAGCCAGGGGATCAACAGGGTCATTAGGATGCATCCTTTGGGGACTATGAATATCTGTAAAAAATGTCATGGCAATCCGTCCAATAGTTGTTGAGATACTTCAGTCTGGACCAAAGTGGTGGACAGACCAACTGATCACCAGACCGACATTGCCATCCAGAGAGTTGCTAGCATTGCTAAAATAATAATACAGTAGCAACAGGCAGAAGGTACACTAAATGGAAATGAGTTAAAATGATACTAGCAAAACCATCAGAAATCCATGTCTTGTGCTGCACTGTACAGATGATGCTAACATCACAACATTTTCAACAACAATCGATGTTAATATGGGGGAACGCTCTACTTTTATTTCCATCACTGTTTCTTCCAGGTAAAGCGTTGGTCGTAAAGTTTATCAGGTGGATCAGGAAGCTGCTGGTTCCTCTTCTCGTTTCTTTGTGACCAGGCATGGCCAGGCATTACACAATTTATGATCTCTCTTTAATGTCTGTGCAGCTGAGTCAGCGTTCTGCGTCAGTGTCTGTATAATTTAGTATCCCTGTCCCTTGTTACCTAAATGGACCACAGCTCTGTCAGTCTTCTCCTGTGGAAGAGGGCTGCAGTTTTTGTCATCTTGACTATTGTTGTGATCCAACTATGGAAAAACATCTCCAGTTACTGATCTTCTATCTCCAATATATCATTTTTATCTCCCTCAGCGATATGTTGTCTGCACCAAATGGAACTATAAATAGCCTAATTGAATTGGTCAAGATTTTTCCACGACTCAGATTCTATTATACCCTCTAGCTAAATGAATCAAGGGTGTAAGTACAGCCAAAAGCTTTTGGGGGTTTGCTTTAGGCTTATATACCTTCTTGCACCCTCTTTGGTACTTGTGATGGGTCTGGTATTGGGTCTTGCCACTCTACCTGACGCTAAGGCAGTAACACCCCTGAGAACTACACAGTAGGTGACCCAATCGGTGTGTTATGACAGTGACGAAGCCGTCATGACCACAGCGTCCTGATAGAGGACAAAATGCAGCAATATGAGACAGAGCAGAATAGTATTTAAATAAGAGGCTAACTGGCTAACAGTCTTTTTCTGTTTACTGTCTGTTGCCTTTGAATTGTAATCCAGTTTAAACTGCTTTCTCAATGAAACATTATCCTTGCTTGTTTTTCCTGTGTTTTGCTGCTCATGCTAATGTTTTGAGAGGGCCTTTATTGTCAACCAGTTCATTACATTTGCTACATGTTCCCTTATGTATTTTTTTTCTTAACAGGGACCAATATCTTAAACATGCCTATATAGAAAGATCTCTTCACTTCTCCGTGTGCTACAGAGTGTTACTCCAACTTTGTATGTTTCAGATGAATTCTGCCTACTTATAGAAAACGTTGCCCCTCCCTATCCTCAGGTCTTGGGTTACAGCCCAGCTATAAGACTAAAATGGGAGTGATCATATAGAACACGGTGGTCTATGAAATATTAACATAGTCTGAGAGAGGACAGGGAGAAAGAGAAACGAATTTGAAAAGATTCATCATACTCTGCCATCTTTGATCTTGACCTATTACTCAGACTGCACTGCCTAACTCAACTCTAAAGAATATCTTTGGCTTGATTGTATTTCATTTCATATTTGCTGCTTTTCATTCTGCCCTGTCCTTGCATCCTCTGTATCCACCCCCCTCGTCCTCTTCGTACTACCTGACACCTCATTTGGGGTCATTCTTCATATTTTGGATAATGTGCCAAGCTGTGTCTGCCTCATGTAATATGTCCAAAACGGCACATACCTGGATACTTAAAAGCAGACATAAGTACATGTTCCCCACATATTTAGGAGGTCACCTCTGCCTCATGTAGTGAGTCTCTAATCTGCACAACTCTAGGACAAAGCCCCAGCCAGATTAAGTAAATAATCTGCTGAGTAAAGACAGCAAATTGTTTCCAAAAGCTTTAGAGAGAAAAGGGCCTCTAAAAAGAGGTTGTATCCATGGCAACCAGACACTTATTCATGAAGACTGTGCTAGTGTCTTTTTCAATCTCTCTACCTATTCTACCTTTGTGTTGTCATTTTCCATTCACACACATGCAGAAATCTCTGGAAGATTTTCACACTTGCTTTAACCAGACGATTTAAACCTTATTTTAGTGCATGTTTTCATCTCCACATACACGCTATTAACCTGCTGTATCAGGGCTGTCTACTCAGCTGCTAGCTGATACTATCACTGTTATGGCAATACATGTTACCAAGACATTGCATGTGTTATCCACTCTGACATTAATCTTTGAGAAATGCATGGAGTCGATGTGTGTATGCGCGCATGCCTGTCAGCTCCAGCTTTTTGATTGCTGGCTGGACAAAGGTGGGGGAGGGTGCGCAGGCTCACAGCAGTGACGAAGCAAAAACGTGTCGGGCGCAGGACAAGCTGTGCTCCATCTTTGCGAGTCGTTGGGAAGTGAGAGCATTTCTCTTTTTCTTTTAATCTTCTGTAAGCTGATTGTCTGTCTGGTTGTGGACACTTGTGTTTGTTTTATAAATGTAATGATGGAGTTGTCTTGATCAAGTGTTTTCTGCCATGCAAAGGGACTTATGAAGCTGAAATATCAAGGTTGTCTGCAGGAGAGGTTTCACCTGCTACAAGTCTTCATCCAAACACTGCTACACTGATGTGTGTGGTTTAATGCAGCTCAATCTATGCTTTACTCTCCTTGACATTTTCTGTCCTTTTCTTGTCCCTTTTTAAAATGCTATAATAACGTGTCAGGTAAACAATTTGAAGTGTTGTATCTTCATTCTAATGTTTAAGAAGTATGTTTAGCACCAATGCATCAGTATGAGCCAGTCTGTGTATATAGCCTGTTGTGGATTTATGAAGAAATGCAACATCTACACAACTTTTAGTCAGCAGTTTTTTTTTGCCGTTAAAGTACACTGTGTTCCAGCAGGCCTCTCAGAGGAGTGCATAGTCAGGGCTGCTCCATAAGAGGATTGAGTAAATGGTGCCAAGTATCTTCCAGGTAGTGCAGCAGAAGACATATAGGAACCAAGGGAGTGGATGGATTATTGATGGTGTGTGTGTGGTGTGTGTGTGTGTGTGTGTAAAGATTGATTGCATGTTCCTCTCAACTGATTAGCATTGAATTTTTTAGGGGGAGGTTCTATAATGATAGCTTCTCCAGTAATTTATGACTGCTGTCGGGCACGCCATGGTAAAGTTTATTCCCTTTAAAAAAAAAAAAGCGAGTCTGTGCCCGGATGGCTGGCTGGTGGTTCAGACTGCCCAGCAACAGTGTGCGAGATCAACCTGTAATGACCTGACCCTCGCAGGACGCCTCTGACTTACAGCCACTGTCATAGTCCACCCATTCTCAGGTGAAAATAAGTAAAATTGATGACGCACAGCTGCCGCATCAGTCTGATGCCGAAGGCTGACTCAGGTCAAAGGTTGAGAGATTAGTGGGGTTGCACTGCAGAGGGATTTGGAGTTCAGACAAGTTTACCAGTCTGACATTGAGACTCTTAGTGTCGACTGGAGTATCTTTTTCTCAGAGAGACACCACAGTTTGAGTTTTTTAAATGCAGTATTTCACACTGAGATTTGGTGGAATGCTCGGTTTGTTAATGCCATATTCACGTCATATCATTTAGACCCATAATTACAAGCTGCTGCCAGAGATATCGGGAATTTCTGACGGCAGCAATATCTCCCACTTGATTAAGAACTATAGAGTGGCTGCAAACTGTGCAAAGCCCCCATTGCTGGCAGTTGCATGTAAAAAAAATCCAGTATTTGGGAATCTTTAACAACCCTTCTATAATTATGTGTCTTCTGATGATATAACAATAATACAATTGAGTCAGCTAATTTAAAAGGAGATATTCATTGTGTGTATCTGCTTTCTCTTGTTCATAAACCACTACGAATACATAACACAACAAAAGTAGCTAATTTAGGCTATTTATCTGGTATAACTACAAGGCTACATAAAAGCATCATTTGGAGGAAATGGAGCCCACAGTAATACCAGACAGCACTTAACGGAGGAGCATCTTTTAAGGAGTTTAGACATCTTGGTGTGGCACAGCCTTGACACCCACCTCCATGGCTGCCATCAGTGCTGCCAGTTATTACAATTTATGGTGTAGAAGTAGAAGGTAGACTGGCTTTGTGTAGTGACTTATCACATTAATCTCTCCCACACACAGACTTCCCATATCCATAGTAAGCCTTCATTACAAACTCAGCAGCAGCAAAGGATTCTCCACCCGAAGACCCCTAAGACCTTGACACCTGTCCTCACTAGGCTTAAATTTAGCTGGAAATATCAATTATTTTTATTAGATTTCACACAGATTGATCTGCCGATAATTTTTTTAATTAATCGTTTTGTCTATAAAATGTCAGAAAACAGTGGAAAGTGTGCTTTACATTTTGCCAGAGCCCAAGGTGGTGTCTTTGAAATACCTTGTTTTGTCCGACCAACACTTTAGTTTACTTTCATATATGACAAAGAAAAGCATCAAATCCTCACATTTAAAAAACTGGAACCAGCACAAATTTGGCATTGATCCTTGAAAAATGAATGAAAAGGTTTCTACGATCTATGCCTTTGAAATCAGACTGTGACAAGTTGGTGACTTGTAGAGGAGGGGTTGTCACTGTAGGAACACTATCTGTTACCAGATAGCCCAATGGGTGGTATGCTTATCGTGTGGTTTAGTCACCGGCTTGGATCTTTGGATGACAGATGTAATGACTGTAAACATGGTTGGTGAGACATCATGGGGTTTCCTGCTATAATGTATGCCATTTTGCTGTGTCGTTTGTCCTGGGATACAAGTCTGTTATTAGCAAGAGACCAAGCTGAGTCAGTAGATGTAGTCCACTGAAAAAAAAAAAACACTACGTTCTGCCTCCCTCTGGTCCCCCTTCAGGACTCCATTGCTGTTTTCATTAAGGAGCAGCATCAACATACGGTCATGCTCAGATGGAGAAGCCAAATCCAGCAGAGTCGTATAGGTAGCAGTGTTGGGGTGGCCAGAAACCAGACTGGGTTCATCCTCAGTCGCTGCTGAAATGACAAAGAGAGGCTGGATGTGGAGTGAAAGACATGCCTGCACATGTCACAGCAGACAGTCATAAACCTGGGTAAAGTCACGTATACAGGGAGCAGTGTCTCTATGTTCCATGTAAACATCACATCACATATGATCAAAACCAGGATAAGACTCAAAATTGGGATACTAGTATACATGTAAATGCATTTTACGTGTATACTTGTAGTTATAAAGGGTAAAAGAGAATAACGGACATGGGCATGTTTCATCATGTGATGCCCTTTTCTGTCCTGTGTTTGAAGTATTGACCAACATGTAATGAAAGTGTTTGCTCAGTCTGCGAGGGGCACTGGCACTCTAAGCTGCAAGGACAGGGCTGACAGCCCTCTTTGTTCCTCTCTCGTGCTCATCTCTGCTGCTTCTTGAGGTGTTGCGGTCTAATTTTAGCCAGCCATCCATTATAACAGGTGTGCACTTGATAAGAAGACTGCATTTGGATGTTTAATTTATCAGCAACCTTAGAAATGTAACATTGAATTAGTTTACATGGTCCTCTTACACAGCCATTGAAACGTTTGGTTATTGGGTATCAAAAGTGACCCTAGCGAGGATTTGTTTAAACTCTGTGAGAAGTCAATGTCAGCGCATGAATCATGAAAAACTGGTCAAGTGTGTGAAATGCTTCACTAAGTCCCAGTGCCTTTGTTTGAACAAGACTGTAACACCCAGTCACAAAGTCTACAGGTTTTTGGTATCTGATGCCCAGTACTGTCTATCATTTACACATGTAATAACTACCTGCACAGTGCCAAAGCAAACAGAATATAAATATGTAAAAGTTGCATTAGAGAAAATGCTTTTTAGGATCGAGTTGTAAACATTTTAAAATAGCTTGCCTCATTGACCTAACACAAGGTCATGTGCCCCCGATTTTAAAGCACATTTTGGATCTCTCGTAGTCAATATTTAATCTCCTATGTGACGCCTGTGAGCGAGCTGGTGGGGATTGTGAAATTCCACCTGGCATGCATCTTACATCAGAGGCTAACCACCCTGATAAATGCTCAATACAAGAACACTGAGAATATGAACTTTGGGCTTGATATTACAGAAGATTTTTCTTGCTATGGCTCTTTCAATGTTCTTTGTCGTGGTTTGACATTGCTATACTGTTATTAAACTGAATTGGGGCAGGGGTTTTGTCTGTGTTCCTTTTTTTTATGTATCTATATGTGGCGTTCCACCCTGCTGTGTCGACCTAAATGATGACAGAAGTATTTTTCTGACCACCTTTGCATTGTGTTTGTATGTGACAGGGTGAAGAAGGGCCTCCCAGTCTGGAGTATATCAAGGCCAAGGACCTGTTCCCCCAGAAGGAGCTGGTGAAGGAGGATGAAAGCCTTCAGGTGAGCTGAACAGTTTTCATCATCCCCTTGACAACTGCTACTCCAGAGCACAGTCCCATCAGCTACATGTCTGTGGAGTAGACACGACCAGGAGCTGGTGAAAAGACCAAGTGTGGCACTTCCAGATTATGACCTCATCTTCAATCCCAGCTCCTGGCGTGGCACCAGAGCGTTCCTCTGAAACCAGTAAAGCTTGGGCCGCCAGTGTGTATAGTGTGATTGCCAACATATTACTGCAAGAATCACAACTCCGCAGGCTTGAAGCCAGACACTGAAGGATTGGTGATGACACTGGCCTAGAAGAGCAATTTTTGTGTCTGTTCTGCCATCTTTTATCAGTGTTCAACACAGGAAAAAGTTAATCAGGCAACTTGGTGGATAACAAAATATTTGCATTTGAATGCATCTGCTGCCCACGCTCTCCCCCTCTCTCTTTACAGATAAGGAATCATACTTCTAAGAGACACATTTTCTTATTCAGTATTTATTTAGAAAAGAGATTCTGAATTAGTCCACCATATTAAAAGAAGGGCATATATTTATGCTAGGCATGAACAAGAACAGAGGGAAAGTTTTGAAAGCAGGAAGTTGAACATGTTGACAAAGCATTTGTATGTACAGTATGAAAGGACTGAAGAAGGTAGGATTCACGCCCATCTGTAGTACTAGTGGTTGTTACATGTGTGGCTGTCACACAGACGGAGCAATGACAACATGCTACATGGGTTCTTCTACTTCACAGCTTTCTCTAGTTGTCCAGGTTGTGGTATTTTAACCATTACTATTAAGCATTATTTTAACCGTGGACATCAAACAGATTATTAGATCACCTTGACATGCTTTCACTGTTTCCAAATAAACTCTTAATCACTTAATTACTTGTGTTTCTTCGTAAGAAAGTAAGCTTGTAATATACTAAATACACATAAATCTGCACGTCCTTCATTCAAAGCACATTAGCTAAACACTACTATCCATACAACTCTATTATTGGCTCTGTATCAAGTTGAAACCATTATTTCTTTCAGTTTTTGTTTTGAATATAAATGTCATTATGTTCGTGTTATCCACCTCAAAAATTACTCTCATATTGCATTGGACAAAACTTTGTCGCCCCTTTTTAACGATCAGCTCATTTACGTTCATCTAAGATTTCACTTGTAGAGCTCTGTCTGTGTTGTAGGGCTGTATCCCACAGTGTTCCTGGGAAAAAAAAGCAGAATTCACTGCAGAGGATAAAGAACAGGGCGGCTAAAAAGCATTTAGGTCACTGAAGTGAGAGGGATTTGTAAGTCTATTCCACAATGAAGATGCCAGTAGCCAAACTGTGATGGGCAACTTGCGCTGTGCCCTCCATGGTGTTGAGTTTGTGCTCTGTGGCTGTCTGGTGGTTAATGGAGCTGAGCATTGTGTATTGTGTCTCTGCTCTTTTGTGTTTTTTTTTCTTTGTGTGCAGGCACTCCCATGATAGTTTCCCTGACAGCTGATGTCTCTTACCACAGCTTCCCTGCAGTCAAATTACGGGCATTCCCCACCCCACCATATTTAATACCCTGCTGCCTTTCGTCCTCTGTGCGTGCAAGCCTTGGTGCATGCTTGCATTTGTGTGCGCACACGTGCTTGTCCTCACAGGCAGCCTGCTTGAACCGGAAGTCACGACTCAGAAGTCAGAGTGTGTTATTCACGGATCTCTCTTTCTTTTTTTTTTTTTAAATCTTTCTGCTGCTGAAGGCTTCATAGAGGAAACGTGACACAGTATCTTCTGCTGCACTTGCTGGCTGCCGGTGACTCATGCACCTCTTTTGGAGCACGGCTTGCTTAATGCAGCTCCCAGCCTGTACAGCATGTTAACTATAGCACTCTCAGCAGGACATGTTAGGTCTCTTCCACAGCACAGCAGCACACAGACTCAGTAGCTGCACATTCTCATCTCAGCCATTTCTGCTGCTGTTGAGGCAATATTTGATGCAAACAGGCTACATCCCCTGACTCATGATGAATGCAAAAATGCTTTAGATTAGGCTTTCCCTTTTTCTCTCCTTTTTATATAGGGAAACTGTATCTACTTTTTCTGTCAAAGTCAACTACTTTAGAGTTTTTAGCTTTGTTTGGGCGCCTGTCACTTTAAAGTTGGTCAAGTTACAACATTGAAACATTTCTAAATGCATGCAAAATTTTATCGTTGCTTTTAACATATTCCATTTATTAAAGGGGTACTGCAAACTTAAACATGTTTTGCTGACATAGAGTCAACCGGTTGGGACCTGTCTACCTCATGAAATTTATATTTAAAAAAAAAACTCTAATCAGTGTCAGTCAGTCTCCCCTGTGTCTCCTGACCCACACACTACATAGCCACGAGGCCACGCCTCCTACAATCATTGTTCCCTCACTCGCTGCATTTTTTTAAAATGCTGACAGTGAGGGTTCTAGCAGAATTTGAGGGTGTAGTTACACTTCAAAAGTCCTAGTGCTGGGTGCCAGTGGGGCTGCTGCCTATATTTGGCTCTCTTGGTGTCTGAGTGCAGAGTACTACGTGCTCCATTTCCCAGGTTAAGCTGTGCTCTTTCCCTCATCATGCTTCTTGTCCCGGCTCACGCACACATTTTCAGATGAGCAACAGCAGGTGCAGTGATAAATGTCAGGGGTTTAATTTCTTTTTTTTTAACATAAGCTCTCTAGACCAACCGCCATCAACAATCTGATGCCCTGACAGCTTTTGACCCCTTGCCAATCGAGAATATTGCTTTTAAAAAAACAAGAATAGTTTTGTTTTGTTTAGATTTATTATATGTATTGTCTCTTTTTTTGTCATGAGTGGTAAAACATAAGCTGACAGAGTAGATGTTGACTTGTGTTTATGGGTCTGTCAATCGCGTCCAGCTTGTGTGTTCTGTGCACTAACTAAGGCTGTGCTTTTAACCGTGTTGGCTAATGTTGTTTCAAGTAAGCCTGATTTTCTGACATCTTACCATAATCCCCCATCTGTCCCGCTGCATGTCCTCTTTTAACATGCACCAGTGGGTCCTCCTCTGCGTGACTCAGCAGTGCATGCTAATGCAGGATGAGGTAATGTTGTCTCTAAGCAACACTGTTGTCCTCACTACCAGCAACTAAACAACAAGACCTGAGTTGCAATTCCTGGTCCCCAATGACTATGGTTATGTTAAAGCAGCCAGGACTAACATTAGCGCATGCAGGCGAACGTACAGAAGTGATGACTCAGAGGAACTAAAGTGTGAAGAGGTCATGTAAATGAGGAATGAATTGGCGTAACACAATCCTCAATTTGTCTGATGAGAGAGAGCGATGTCCGAGCGGTAAAATATCTCCCTACAGATTTTCCTGTTTCACATCAGCCAGGAAGGATGTTTTATGGGAGGTGACTGAAAATGATTTGATCTCTGTACATAATGTTATAGCTTAAATCCTCCTGATCAACAGCAGTTATAAAAGGTCTTATTGTTCACTGAGTTCATCATTTTTAAATCCCCTGACAAAGCAGCTACAGTAAACAGTACAATAACATTCACCAGAGTGGTCAGTGTAAAATTGAGCACTCTGAAAGTGGTTGGACGCTTCCATCTTTATATAAATTGAGACATCATTTAGAAGTTGGCAACTGTAGCTGTGTGTCTCTTCCACGTGGTCGGCTTTTAAAGCTAATGCCCTGCCTCAGAGTGAAATGAAAAAATGTTTTCTATTAACCTCTGTTGGGAACCAATTATCTTAATGTAGGGGTCTCGTTGCAGCCAAAGCCTCGGCTTGGCTGTGCCTGTAATAAAATGGGTACAAGTAAGAATGTTAATGGACAGTTTGGGATCCCTCACTGTACTGTCAGCACTGGTGCAGACAGTCTCCCTCCCAGCCCTGCCTCTTGTCTGCCTGCTCATTCAGGCTCACCATCAAGCCCTCTGTGCTCACAAAGGTCCTTCTGTAAAACTACTATGTGCTAATTGGACAGCTACACAAGCACACTGTTTCCCCCATGTCCCTCTTTTTGTCATTTCTGTAATGTCACGCTGTCCACAGTCACTACGAGTTTAGCTCCTAGTAGGCAGGAAGGTGTGAGCATGAACTTTGCCTGTTGGTTACTGTATGTTTAGTGTTGCTGGGTATTGTTTGAAATACCAGTGCCAATATGAGACTTGAGTTTCAGTAACGATACCAGAATGATACATTCAATCCTTCCCTTTGAGGAATATAAACAGGTTTTTTCTACAAAACCCTTTTTCTGTTTGAAAAAAAGCCAAACTTCTCACGTGCATCAGTGTTTTATTTTGTCTTAATACAAAGCAGCTCTACAAGATCTTTGCCTGAATAAAATGTCTTAAATTAGCAAATTATTATTCAAAATCAGAAAATATCTAATCAAAGAAGTAAACAAGACTAAGAATCTCACCAAGCAGTTCAATGCTAATCTGTTGACTAGTTAACATGTTTTTTTTAGCCATGCTAGCAGTGTGGCTGTAGGGATGGCAATCAATCGGTCCAACGTTCGGATGGTTGGTCCACCACTTTGGTCTAGACTGAAATATCTCAATAACTATTTGATATTTTATTTGTACAGACATCAGGGATAGACACTAATATTTTTAAGCACTGGCCTCACGGGCCACCAAGCCCCTAAATTTGGTGGCCAAAGTACATTTTTGGTGGCCCAAATGTAAAGTTATGTAAAAACAATAAAGAAAAGGCTATTTAGCTCAACTTAACACAGCCTTCCTTAACTGTGACACTTCAATAAATGAAAAGACATTAACAGAATGAAAATATATTTTTATAATAATTTATTTAAATTGAAAACTCAAGTTCTTTGTAAACATATGGTACATATATTCTCTCACAGTCTTAGTTCACAGTCTATCTTTTTCACCTGACTTTATCTAGCACCACCATGAAGTTGACATTTGGGATTTGAGTGAAATGTCTTGACAACTATTTGACGGATTGCCATGAAATTTCTTACACGCATTCATGTCCCCCTCAGAATGAATTGCAATAACTTTGGTGATCCCTTAACTTTTCCATCCAGCCCCATCATCAGGTCATAAGTATTTGTCCAATATTTTGGTTTATGAATAAATGCCTGCAAAACCACTGACATTCCTATCAGCCACAGCTGTACTTAATGCTATGTTAGCATGCTAACATGCATAACTCAGATGGTGAACATGGTGATGATGGTTAAACATTGTCATGTTAGCATTTAGCTCAAAGCACCACTGTACCTAAGTACAGCCTCACAGAGCTGCTAGCATGGCTGTAGACTCTTAGTCTTGTTAACCAGAGTTTTATATGGAGATCTTCAATAATTAGAACCAGCTTGGAGAACACAGAGTACAGCTTTAAAAATAGAAATGTGGATGTTTTGATTATACTGCCAGTAGACATAATAAAGCCTGGTGTTTTTGCTGCTTAAACTTCAACAATCTGGTTGTTTTGTGTCTCTACAGGTGCCATTCCCAGTTCTTCAGGGGGAAGGGGTGGAATATCTTGGCCATGCTGACGAAGCCGTCATTGCCATTTCTAACTACAGGCTCCACATCAAGTTCAAGGACTCTGTCATCAACGTGAGTGCAAGTCACAGACAATAAACACTCAGAAGAACCACAAAAGTAGAGTTTCACTTCAGTTCAACTGGCACGAGTGTCAGTGTGATCTCTACTGCTGCCATGCCATGCCATTACTGAAACCAATAGTAGGCGAGAGGAGGCTATACTGTGCAGTTTGGACACACATAGGCATTTCCCCTTTCCCCCATATAAATTTTATAAACACATAATTGTGCTAACGAGGCAAATAAACCGACAAGTATTTTATATGGGGTCCCCATAAAGCGGTTTTAATCATATCTTTGCATAGTTGGCATGAAGTTGTTTGTACCACAGGAGAGGCGGGCCCTCTGATCTTCAGGCTGGAGACGTTTAATGTGACATGCAGGCTCCAAAGGCCCGGCCCCCACTGGCACTGATGTCCAGCAGCTCGCTCCTGCTGACGTCAGGCCTTGCTCAAACACAAACAGGCCAATTGTTTGCATTCACTGGCAGTGAAATTCCTCCTCCGTCCCAAATCCCTGTCAACTTTTCCAGAAGGATTCGGCTTCTGGAAAAGATGACAGGGATTTGAAAATGAGGAGGAGGAGGAGGTGAGGGCAGACCACCAGGATGTTCAGGACGCCTCTTCACCTTGACTTACTTTAGCAGAGGAGCGTCAGATTAATGCACTAAGTTCAAACGTCATCAGCTAACAGTCCCTATCAAACTGGTTTCCTACTGGGCAGAGTCCTGCCTTGACCCTGCCAGCACTGATGGACTCTGTATGAATGCCAACAAGCCACAGCCTCTCACCCACACCCCCTTCACAACTCCTCCCCCTGCTTCTAAGCTGTTTTCTTGCCCTTTGCTCCCGTCCATGTTTGTCTTTCTCTCCATGATTTCCATTTGACTCGGTCATGTGCTGCAAGTAGCACACTCCATGATCCGCTCAGTTATCTTTCATCTATCGCCCTCTTTGATGTTTTCTTTCCTTTTAACTCTTCATTTCCTTTTGTCTCTTGAATTCTTTTGGTTTAATAGTTTTTCCATTTCCTCCTGTCTTGTGTCTCCCCTCCCTCCTTCTCTCTCTCTGTATGTGTGTGTGCTCCATGGTGTCACTGTGTTTTAGACCTACCCAGGTGTGGACAATGAGATATCTGTGAGTACCATATGATAAAACACCACCCTCTGCCACAGTCTAGACAGCTTAAGTCATTCAGCTCTTCTTCACTTGAAGCGATTACAGTGCACTGAGGACAAATTGTAATTTACATTCAACCTCATGGTAACACTGGATTTATTGTGATTCTGTGAAAGCAAGATAATAGAGGTGCAGTGTGTTGGCTGACCTTGAGAAAAAACAAGTACTGTTTTTTGCTGTAATGAAATAGTATTTTTCCATTCATACAAGGTGCACAAAGTGCTTTTTCATAAAGATGTGACCAAAAGTGAAGTTGCGTGGGTGATTTTGTAAATCTTAGCAGCGCCTTCGTTACCACCTCAGTCCACGGGATGTCTTTAAAAGCTTAGAAAGCGGAATAGACAATCCTGTGGACTACACCAGGTTTATAGCTGTTAGTTTGTATCATAACAGAGGTCTAGAGACAACGTTAAAATACTGCAGAGGCCTTCTTCTCTACTGTGTGGTTGAAGCTGTACTATGTGTATCTAGCCGGCATTCAGCCTGTACTAGACCAGAGGGTGGTAACCTCTTTGCAGATGTGCAGTTCCTCTCTGACAGCGAGCTGTCGGGCTGATCACACATGCTCTCTGTCTCCCCCCACAGGTGCCCCTCAGGTTGATAGAGAGTGTGGAGAGCAGAGATATGTTCCAGCTGCACATCATCTGCAAAGACTCCAAAGTTGTCAGGTAAGGAGAGCGGCTCACTCACACACTAAAGACATCATATTAACCCTGCAAGCAGACTGATGCTGTTATTAACCAGAGTAAATACACTACAGTGGTATGGTACGCATTTGAATGAATAATACAAGAGTTCAGTTCTGTCTGGCTGTGAGGAGGTCATTTATATCACACAGTACAACTATTAACCGCTAATCAATATGTCCAGGTTTAAAAATAGCGGTTACAACTCTCATTTTATAACAGTAGTAATAAAATGATGTTAACATAATTATAGTGCTATTCTAGCTCCTCCATCCTTTCCTCTCCTCCTGAATTACTTAATGTCATTAGTGATTTATGGAGATCGTGTCTTGTGGGGTCATCCCTGCCTATGTAAAGTAAGTTACAGGGTGGAAATGCAGTATTCTGATGTTACCAGAATAAGAGTTGTTATTAATAATGGTTTAAAGTTTGGAAAGCCAAATAAGCATTACGTTGCTTTTGTTTTCTTTCTACTTTCTGTTTATGATTTCTCTTTTGGTTTGCATTAGTGTCCAGCTATTTTGATTTCAGTATTTTGTATGTGCAATAATGCTGAAACAAGTAGTTAAATTAAGCAGATTAAGTCGATTTAACTGAATAGCCAATCAACAGAAATGTAATCAAGAACAATCTTTGTAACTGATTGTTGTTTAAGTCATTTATCATGGAAAAACATCAAACAACTACTGGGTCCAGCTCCTCAAATGTGAGGCTTTGATGCTTTTTTTATGTCACTGTAAATTCATCATCTTTCTATTTTGGACTATTGGTCGAACAACACAAACAATTTGAAGATGTCACCTTGTGCTCTGGGAGGTTTATACACTAAACTAATAATCAATTAATCGTAAAACTATCTTGACAGAGTAATCAAAAATGAAAATAATCATTGCTTCCAGCCCTAATGTGCAATATGTTTGTTATATTTTGATATTGATTAGTAATTGATATTACTATCCTTATAATCTCTTGTATTGAATACTGAATAAAATAAGGATGTTTCAGATAGACATCATATTTATTGTTATTTGGACTTCTTTTAAAAGTGATCAGAGTGTGCTGTGTAACATTTGTTAAATTGGAGCTGTTGTATTTGGTGATTTCATTTATGACGGGCTACACTGTCATTTGCCAAGATCAGACAGATGGCAAATATATAACTACCACTAGGCATGCTTACACTTGCTTAAAAACATTTTCAAGTAAAAAAAAAAAAAAAAAAGACCCAGGCCTGCTTTTATTTCACAGCAGACTGAATGAATTCTCATCTGTTCATGGACATCTGTAAAGTTCAAAGTGGAGCCTTCAGATTCTCAGCAGCAGATGTGCCAGCGGCGTCTTGGTTCCTCATCATTAAACAGCCACATTATTACCTCTGTTTAAGGGCTGGGCAATCACCAAACATCTGAAGAAATTAGGTTTTCTTGTTTTTGTACCAGTCCCCAACGCATTAAGTTGTAACGAGATATTTTGTTGTTGGCTTGCGCTTATCTTTCTAATCCTCACATTGGCTCCTCCACAGATGCCACTTTGCAACGTTCAAGCAATGCCAGGAGTGGGTCAAGCGTCTGAACCGGGCCACAGCTCACCCGTCCCGGCTGGAGGACCTGTTCGCCCTGGCCTATCATGCCTGGTGTCTGGGAGGCAGCGCTGATGATGAAGACCAGCACGTTCATCTCTGTCGCCCAGGTCCACACTTAACACAAAAGTTTCAGAACATTTAAGCCTCTGCGATTTCTTATTTCGTTAAAATATACATTTTCCTAAAATCATTTCCTCCGTCTCTGTGTGTGCAGGTGATCACGTGCGTCAGAGAATGGAAATGGAGGTCAAGAGGATGGGCTTCGACACACAGAACGTCTGGAGAGTGTCCGACATAAACTGCAACTACAAGTATGTCACAGATACTTTATAGCTGAACAATACTGTAACTGTAAAGAGTCATGATGGTCGTTAAGAGACTGAATGGTGAGTGATGGTGTTTCAAAGAGGCAGGACTAGAGACACTGTAACCACAATGTCGCCAAAGCTGAACAGACTGTGTGACCAACAGCTGTGTGTGTGTGTGTGTGTGTGTGTGTGTGTGTGTGTTGGCACATCTCAGCACTGTGTGTCAGAAGAACTCTGTCAGGAAATGGGAGTTTTGAATTTGTGCTGAATTACAGTTACTTTCAGGGGGATAGATAGGATGGATTTAAATTACAAGAGTACGCCTAACACACAGATATTGTACATATAGTCGTCATGTCTATCATTTCTAGATTCAGTGAGCCTTACACTTCCCAAGGATATCTTTATCTCTGATGTCCATCGCGAATAAATGTCCATTAATCCACTTCGAAATCATAGGAAAAAAACCTTCCTATAACTCCAGAACTTGCCTGAGAATCATCACGTTTTTAAGTTTTCTTCAGTGTCAAAGTAATCCAGTGATAGTTGTCTGCACATCCATGGGTACAGGTGACAACATAAACTGCTAATAGATAATTCGGCATGCTTTTAACGGTTTCCAAAATGTAAACAAACAGTGCCAGACCCCTCCCTGGCTTAGACTCCCAGCAGTGAGGTTAGGTTCCAATGGTTACCCAGAGTCATGATAAACATTCATGTTAAGGTATTTCAAAACATCCATAGAAGCTTCTCAAACCACTTAAATAATCCACTTCTCTGCCATTAATCCACATGTTGAGGATGTTCCAAGAAATCCTTGTTTTACCAGTAAATTGCTAAAAACACTACTTCCGTGTCACGCTGTCGCCTCCTCATAGCTTTGAAGCTCTACTGGAAGTAGCTTATTTAACGATTAACTGGTGAAACAAGGCTCGTGTGGAAGACACAGATCAACAGTGGAGATGTGGAATACGCTACTGAAGTGGTTTGAGACCTTTCTACGGACATTTTGAGACATTTTTTGACATATTTGCCATGAGTCTGGGTTGCCATTGGTATCCATTGTAACTGCTGTAAATCCAAGCTGACTACAGCAGCCATTCTTCATAAATGAACCTACAATTTGTCTTTCAAGCCTACAGGAGGTGAGTATTTAATGCTCAAAAGATAGACTTGCAGTGGACTGTTCCTTTAAATGCCTTCAACAACATGGGTCAATGTGTATATTTGCTCGCCTTTGTCTCGTCTGACCTCTCAGGCCAGCAGCACTCTC
This sequence comes from Macquaria ambigua, assembly GCA_008360985.2. Classification (NCBI taxonomy): domain Eukaryota; kingdom Metazoa; phylum Chordata; class Actinopteri; order Centrarchiformes; family Percichthyidae; genus Macquaria; species Macquaria ambigua. The sequence goes on along the minus strand of VMKM01001205.1, from coordinate 101,153 downwards.
ACCAAGTCCAGTCTTTAACACACACACACACAAATAAATAACATTGTAGCACTCAGTCAAGCAGAAATAATGCGGTATACCAAGTGTGTGTGTGTGTGTGTGTGTACCTGTGTATCAGAGTCTCCTGTCTCCTTTGCTGTCTGGGCAAATAAACACTACAAAAAAAAAAGGTCAGTCTGCTCGGAGGGCCCAAGAGAGACCTTCCTGCTGAGGGAGACAGACACACAGGACAACTGGCTAATTAAACAAGCTGCAGCCTGCTGAGGCCCATGACTCAGCACAATATTTCACTTTCCCTCTCTCTCCCACACACACACACTGTCTCTGTCTCCCCCTCCCTCCTCCTTAGACAGTCAGCAGGGGAATAGAAATTGAAGAAAGTATCATGGGAGAGGAGGAGGAGACAGAGACAGATGGAGTCAGGTAGTAGCGCTCTGTGATTTGTTCTCTGACAGAGCTGAGAGTCCGTGATGCAGTAGTGACCCTGAAAACCAGAACATTTGTGTGTGTCTAAGAATGTCGCTAGCTGCAGCTCAAAGCACAATTTCGTCTTGTTTTGTTTTCTCACTGAAAGGCTCTTGTTGCTTGTACAGTTATCTTAAGTCAGCCTTAGTGTACTGGCTGTGTAATGTTTTCAGCAATATAAACTGCATTTATCTTCCTCTATAAAAAGAATGCGTCCTGTCCTTCTCGTCCTCAGGCTGTGCTCCAGCTACCCGCAGAAGCTTCTGGTTCCAATATGGATCACTGACAAGGAGCTGGAGAGTGTGGCTTCCTTCAGATCCTGGAAGAGGATCCCTGTGGTGGTCTACAGGTGGGTTTGCTGACACACAATCATACATACAGTATCACGTTTTCAGCGATTTGCACAAGAGCATTTTCCTTTTTGATGTTTAGATCTGTGTTTGTGTTTAGTGACTCTATAACCTTGAATTTCAGGCACCAGAAGAACGGGGCAGTGATCGCACGTTGCAGCCAGCCTGAGATCAGCTGGTGGGGCTGGAGAAACACAGATGATGAGTACCTAGTAACATCCATCGCCAAGGCCTGTCAGATGGACGCCGGAGCCAAGGGTACCTGTGGAGCACCAGCCTGCCGACAACGCGGGGAAGCTCCCGACTCCTGCGATAGCGATTTTGGTAAAGCAGTGGTTTGTTTTATGTGTGCAGATTCATGCATGCACTGTACCTCCTAAGAATGCATTCAAACTCAGGCCGGTTATTTGTGAAAATGTCCTTATGACTCGGAAGGAAGAAAATAATTTCCATTAGTTACATGTCTCATTAATTTTCCTTACTTCCAAAGTGGACTAACATAAGTGCCAAGCAATACAACACTTTCAATTATGCCTGCATTAAGCTTGTTCAGGAAATACATTGTCAACAATTTATAGTTAGTTAAATCACATTTATGCTCCTTTTCCTGAATTGTTTACATGCTCCCATTTTGAAAATAAGTGTGTACAGTGTCCATTAAAGGTTGGGTAGGCAGTATTGTTATGGAGTCATTGGCCAACAAATCCATATTAACCGTGCAGCATATTGTAATTCAAGTGGTCTGAGAGCAGACCTCTACTTCAGCCCCTCCTCTTGGCTCCGTTTCCAGGCTTCAGAAAATCTAGCCCGTGACGGTAGACTTTAGCCAATCACAAGTTATTTCAGAGAGACGGTGCGTTTGTATTGGCTGTTCTACAAATGCAGACGCGCGTGCACGTCCCTTCAGATGGTGAAAGCCTGATTTCATGGTGGAAAATCCTGCCGAAAATCCTGCAACTTGTGATAAATTTCCAATACCTCCTTTGCCTACAGCAACACGTCCCTCCACACAGAGCTTCAGCTCATTAGCTCAAGCTGTGGGTTTGGTGGGAGGGGCTTAGCGGAGTGATACGAGGCAGCAGAGAGAGAGGCGGAAGGTTTTGCTTAGGTTGCACAGATTTTGCCTACCCCAGCTTTAATCTTACAGCATTATAATCACACTTAGTAACAGAAATGTTACTAGGCTCCAAGTGGGACAACTGTCAGTGCAACTACAGTAAATACAGAAAAACAACTCTTTTTCGAACTCGGTTTTGTTTTGTTTTTGTTTTCCCTTCTTTCTGTTTTTTATTTTGGTTATTTTTCAAAGATGATGTCAATATGTCAAATTACATTACAAAGTACATTTACAGAGTGACGTGCATGTCTGAAATTTCTGGGTGCACAGAAACAGGCTGGAAAGTGAGTGGCAGCACGACACTGACTGAGTGCAGAGAGACGTAGTTCAGTTGCAGCCTCAGAGTAATTACTTGTCTTTCACCATGGTAGGTGTTGAAAACAGGTCTCTTGACTTGTGATCATTACCAGTAGCAACACTGTGGCTGTGTCATCAGGAGGAGATATTGATTTTCAGTAGGTTACAAATGGAGTCAGTTTCTGTTAATCACATCCCTGCTACTTCTCTGATTCCGACCTTCTCCTTTCACACGTTCTCTCTCTTCCTCTCCCCGGCAGTTCGATTCTCATAATAACACTGTCCACTCATAACAATAAAGATCATCTCTGTCTTCTCGCCTGTATCTCCAGACTCCTCACTGACGGGCGGCTCTGGCTGCGATGACAACACTGTGCCACAGAAGCTGCTGATTCTGGATGCTCGCTCATACACCGCTGCAGTGGCCAACCGAGCCAAGGGCGGAGGCTGCGAATGTGAAGGTTAATGTGGCCAAACATTTGAAAAGCCTTAAACACTTTCAATGAATTTTGCATTTTGTATGATTATAAGATCAAAGGCAACGGACATTGTGTTTGTCATCATTTATTTAACACATTGTCCTTGTTCACAGCACAATACTTTGTCATCCGTTGCAGTATCTGCCCTCTAGAGTGTGTATTCACCACCTGTATGCTTCTGATTCTGATTCAAGCAGGCAAAATAAACTTTTTTTATATTAATGGATCAAATGACTTATGTGAAAGCTGCAGCTCAAAGTGACGTACCCACAAAGATTTAGTACCCAACTATACAACTCTACAGGGCTTTTTAGTCTTTGAGCTTTTGTTTTACGGCCCGCTAATTCCACTCTCATAAACTGCATTTCCAGAAGCAGCGGGCAGCTGTTTTCAGCAAAAACGTTCAGATAAACCCACTGTACACTACCTGCCTAGATTGAATGGCAGACAGACAAAGACAGAAACTAGCAGTTGAAGAAATTCAAAACTCTAGCAGCTAAAGAGCCACATATTTTTCTCAGGAGATGATGGAGACCAAAACGGAGCTAAAAGGAGAGTGAATATTGTTCGTCAGGTGGCCAGAAACACGACTTCAAATAAAAGCTACTGCTGCTCGTTAGCTGCTGGGTGTGTAAATAAGAAAGCGCTGCTCTGTCCTAGATTGTAAACAGTGGCCTCACTCTGCACAGCACCATCATCTGACCACATGATGCCACTGTATCTTACAAGCTAAGCGTTGTTTATGTGTTACGACCTTCATCGGAGTTGTTTATCTTTGTTCGTATTTAGAGTACTACCCCAACTGCGAGGTGATGTTCATGGGAATGGCCAACATCCACGCCATCCGGAACAGCTTCCAGGCTCTGAGGACCGTCTGCAGTCAGATCCCGGATCCAGGAAAGTAAGTTGATCCATCTGACCTTTCTCTCTGAGCAGATCTGCCTTCATTTGGGCCTCCCTCTCCCTCCCCCTCCCCCGTTTTAATGGCTTCACCTCGCGGTAAGGCAACACCACGCAGAGAGTCCAGTCCCATTCCTGCTCGGCTGGCCAGCTGTCTGTCTGTACACAGCGACAGTGGATACGTGTGTTATGTGTTTTTACCAGCCGTGTGTGTTTTACTAGTGTATTTGTATCTGTGACTGTGTGTGTGTACTACATGTGTGGTTGTATGTACAATACATAGGTTAAGCCAGCTACTATTACGTCACACCATGTTAGTTTAAGGCTTGTTGTTATTCTGATGGAGTGGGTGTGTAATGATGCAGGGAGTCCTCCAGAGATATAGGTCAGAGGCTTTCTCCTCCTAACCCCATCAGCCTGATAACCCAGTCTAAGTTAACCCTGAGGAACCAAAGCTGATGTATGTATGTATGCAGTATCTAGGCTCCAGATCACTTCATCAGTTGGTTCTATATAGATTTGGAATGATCTAATCAGTCCTCTCTGGTGTTTCCAGCTGGCTTTCGTCACTTGAGAGCACCCGTTGGCTGCAGCACCTGTCTGTCATGCTGAAGGCAGCCACTCTGGTGTGTTCAGCGGTTGAGAGGGACGGCCGTCCTGTCCTGGTGCACTGTTCGGACGGGTGGGATCGCACTCCCCAGATTGTAGCCCTCGCCAAGATCCTGCTGGACCCCTACTACAGGACATTAGAGGTGAGAGTCTCCACAGTTTGGCCCCATAATGTTCCATATAGTTGGATTTTAGCTATACTTGTTATAAATGTAGTATTAAAGGGGAATATTCTTGGGGAGTGCCATTGCATATGTATTAAGGCTTTTGTGGCTCCAGAGGGAGCTGCACCAAAACATGCCAAATTGCCTCAAGTGATGTCACTTGAGTCAGATTCAGTTGGGGCTGAAGACTACAAGTTTGAAAATAAATAAAATCTGGAGGTGTGCAGTTAGAAAGAAGTGAGCTTACCAGATGTCTCAGCTTGAGGCTAGCAGCTCGAGGCTACATTAGCCACTACTAGCATAACACACCCAAGTCTCTGACCGAACTATCGGCAGTCGAGTTGCATTGTGGGTAATGTAGGCTCCAGGTTTTGACAAGGAAGAAGAGTGTGTGGAATGAAATAGAGAATAGCCCTGGTTCTGCTGCGTTGTTGCACTGTAATATTATTACCTTCAGTACTGACCACTTTGTCGTCCACAGGGTTTCCAGTTGCTTGTAGAGACTGAGTGGCTGGACTACGGTCATAAGTTTGGGGACCGCTGTGGCCACCAGGAGAACGCTGACGATGTGAGCGAGCAGTGTCCCGTCTTCTTGCAATGGCTGGACTGTGTTCACCAGCTGCTCAAACAGTTCCCCTGCCTGTTTGAGTTCAACGAGGCCTTCCTGGTGGGTGGTCGTACACTACTCTTTACTTCTCTCTGTCTTTCTAATCAATATACATTTTATTTGTGACTATTTCACCAATAAGCCTCACAGTGTGAGAGACATGTTGCTAGGCATTACATGGGAGCATCTTTGAAGACAGAACACACCTGTAATGAAGTTCATTTTTATATCATGAATGATTTTTTATTATACCATTATCCTTGAGCCATTGCCTTGAAAATGTTGCAGCCAATCAGAATTGAGAACCAACACTGTCATTTTATTACTACAGCTAATCTTGTTGTCAGATGATAATGTTACATTGAGTTGGCAGAGCACTATCAAACCATAAAGGATGTAAATCATTGCCATTATGAAAGGCCTGACTCCGTGTTCCGTCTTCCACGTGTGTCCAGGTCAAGTTGGTGCAGCATACATACTCGTGTCTTTACGGCACCTTCCTGTGCAACAACGCTCGCGAGAGGGAGACGAGGAACATCTACAAACGCACCTGCTCTGTCTGGTCCCTGCTTCGCAGCGGAAACAAGAACTTTCAGAACTTCCTCTACATCCCCAGTCATGATATGGTACCTACCACTTTTTACAGTGTCCTTACATTGTTTTTATGCTATTATCCATGCTTTTTTGTAGTAGAGCCTCCTACTGATAGTCACTGAGCCTTTCAGTTATTGAGGAGAAGGTGACTTGCTTAAAGGAACAGTGGTATTTAAGGACCTTTTCATAAATGCTGATTAATGCATAGTATGACTGAATATTCACTTTCATCCCTAAACTGTCTTTCATCTAAGATTTAAAGCATAAACTTGACTCTATAACTCCTATGCCACCCTGATCCTCTGTGAATGATTTCTAAGAAAAGCATAGAAATTGTCATAATGCAGCACCTACAGCAAAGGAATAACAGCTCTGATTGAATAGGCGCCGTCATTACTGTATTTTGACATTCTGGGATTGTCCTCGTCACCTGTTTGTCTGCCAGGTGCTGCAGCCAGTCTGCCACACACGGGCATTACAGCTGTGGACAGCTGTCTACCTGCCCACCTCGTCCCCCTGCACCGCTGTGGACGACTCTATGGAGCTCTACCTCCCCCCGAGTGTCACAGGAGACGAACTCACCTCCCGTTCCCTCGACAGGTGTGTTTGATGCAAATCTGATCTGTTATTCAGTATCTGTACTTTCTGTTCTTGGTCATCCCAAGAAAAAATAGAGATTTACATTAATTCAAAATCCATGTGTTAAAGAGAGTAAGACTGCCCTCTAGAGTCCCAAACAGAGAACTGTATCATTGCCTTTTCTGCACATGTGGAAAAAAAGAAATACTTATGTATTTCTGATTCCCAGACTTCCCAAGACCCGCTCCATGGACAACCTGCTGTCTGCATTTGAGAACGGGCTGCCCCTGACACGTACGTCCAGCGACCCCAATCTCAATAAGCACTGCCAGGAGGGTCGCTCTGCCCCGGAGCCCTCACCAGCCACGGAAGAAACCTCTGCAGACATTTCTGATGAGGTCATACCTGACACCGGACTGGACAGCAGTGAGGAGGAACCTCTACATCAGAGTCCTGCCAAGAACCCAGAGGATGGCCCAGGGGAAGAGAGCTGTGAAGACACACTGGAGGAGCCCTGTCTCACCACACAGCCCCTGCCCTCTCTGCCTTTTCCCCCCATCCCTCTCAGTAAGGACGTCACACTCGCTCACGCTCCCTTCCCCACTCCTGTCCTCCAACAGGCTTTGCCTCAGATCACTAACCCTCCACTCCCACCACCTCCGCAGGAGGCTGAGAGCCCCTGTAGGACTGCTGAGAGCCCCACGTCATCCACTCATAAATCAGAGCCGTGCTTACCTCTCCCCTGCAACGGCACGCAGCCTGCAGCCGCCACACCCACCTTGCCGCTTAACGGCCACGCTGACGGCCACACTGACGGCCAAGCAAACGGCCTCCCAGAATCTGCAGGCCTGCTGGCTCTGAAGCAGCTAACCCCACTCCTTCCCATGGAGGACTCCACCGAGACTCTTACAGGTGAGGGAGAACTTCCCCCCGCCCTGCCTCCCACGGTGGGCCAGGATCTTACCCAGAATCATTTTAATGATGAGGAGCAGCCCCAGGTTCAACCCCAGAAGGAGAAAGAGGACATGAGGACAGATGTGGTGAAAGGAAGAGAGCGTGTGTTAACAGTTGCAGCAGCTCCTGTAGACTACACCCAGGTAGCAGCTCGCCATCTGATCTCCCGGAGCCAGCTCACAGACCTGTCCCTGCTCAGCTCCCACTGGGAGAGTGTCCAGGGTCTGGTCCAGTCAGCCTGCAGCAGTGCCAGTCACTCTGGCATCAGCCGGGCCTTGCAGCCCAACACTTACCAGAGCCGCCGGCTTGCCAGTAAGTTGCTCCGCTCCCAGGGCTTTGCCATTGCCAATGGGTCCCAGTGCTGCCGCAGAGAGGCTCTTTGTTGTCCCAGCAGCCCTCTGCAGCCTGGCTGGCTGTCTGCTGCCAGGAGTGCAGGCTACACCGGCCTGTGTGGGCCTGCTGCCGCTGCTGCTGCTGCTGCCCTCAACAGCTACTCCCTGGCAGGCCATCAGCTCCTGCCGGTGTCATACTCCTCGCCCTCCGCTTCCAGCTCCCCTCCCCCACCCCAGGCCCCAGCGTACCTCGATGACGACGGGCTGCCGGTGCCCATGGACGCCGTGCAGCAGAGACTGCGGCAGATCGAGGCAGGCTACAAGCAGGAGGTGGAGGTGTTGAGGCAGCAGGTGCGACAGCTGCAGATGAGGCTGGAGAGTAAACAGTACAGCACCCCACCCTCGGAGCCGGACATCGACTACGAGGATGACATTGTGAGTAGCTTTTTCAGTGATGACATTAATGCCAGACAGCCCAGTGCTAGAAGCTTTTTTCTGTCTGCAGTGTTTGGAAATATTTACTTTTGATTATCCTCAGGAAGTGTTCTCTCTTCTCTCATTCCTGTCCGCCTTCTGACCTTGGCTTCTCTCTCTGTTTTCAGACGTGTCTGCGTGAATCTGACAACAGCAACGAGGAGGATTCTCTGTCGACCCACAGTGAGGACCGTCTGTCTGAGGGCAGCTGGGATCGAGTGGAGCGCAAGGACACAGAGGTCGGCAGCCTTTTAGTGATTCATCGTCTAATATAGCTTCTGTCTCCTCTTCCTCACCTTCCTTCCTCCCCCTCACCTGTATGGCTAGGAGCACCTCTAATTACAGCACACTGTTCTGATAGAGATGTCTCTTTCTGTGTGTGTGTGTAGGTCACGAGGTGGGTGCCCGACCACATGGCCTCCCATTGTTTCAACTGTGACTGTGAGTTCTGGATAGCCAAGAGACGTCACCACTGCAGGTGGGGCTTCCCCGTGGTTTTCTTAATAATAATTAATAAACACAAGAACACGCAAAATGTCACATTTGCTCACAAATGAAAAGGTTGAAGAGAAAATAATGATTTTGGTTCAGTCGCAAACAGCAACTGAACAGCTGTGGAGCAAATATGCGCTGTTGGAGACGCCTCAAATCAGTACTCTACTCAAGTAGACTTGTGATCTCACTCCTCTTGATAAAGGTTGTTGTGTTTAGAATGCTAAATGTTTGTTTTAAAGAGAAAAATGTCCCTACTAAGCCAACACCATCTTCATAAGTAGATTCAGAAAAGGTCTCAGTCTTAATATTCCTTGTGATCCAGCTGACCAGTTTATATTCAGAGCTCATAATGTCACTAGTAAGCATGCCGGAGAGTCCCCTATACACTGAGAATAGCTGAGTCATAGTGAGCCATTTACTCATGGGATCAGGAGTGCTGTTGTGGGGCACTGAGGTGTTCTGGCCATCAATTAATTGGCAGTTATTTCTTCTATTTATCAATAAATAGTTTATAAAATGTAGATTATAATGTCATCACAAGTTACCACTACCCAAAATAATGACTTAAAATGTCTTATTTCTTTCTGACCGACAAGTAAAAAAGTCAAAAACCTATTCATTTACCAACAGTTTGAAATATAGAAAAGCAAGAAACATTCAAGAATCTGTAACCAGCACAATTTTGTTGTCAATTATCAAAGTCCCTCTTATTCATTATGAAGGAGATCTCTCACTATAGTTCCTGTAGTCTCAAAAGTTTCACTTTTAAGGAATAGTTTGATATTTTGGCAAATATGTTTATTCACTTTCTTGCAGAGAGTCAGATGAGAAGATTGATATCACTCTCTTGTCTGTACGCTAAATATGAAGCTACAGCCAGCAGCCAGTTAGTTTGACTTAGAAAGGCTGAAAACGCCTGGCTAGCTAGTTGCAGTGTAAAAACATCATGTAACGTGGGGCATATGTGCTGGGTTATTTCTTGGCCAGGCGCAGTAAGCTTCAGCGGTGTTGGTAGGCAGTTTTTGTTGCCTTTGAACAGAGCCAGGCTAACCGGCTGCTGGCGTACAGACATGAGAGTGGTATCAATCTTGCCATCTAACTCTCAGCAAGAAAGGGAAAAAGTATCTTTCCCAAAGTGTCGAACTACTCATTGAAACTTTTAGGCCTTAATATCTTCTTCTACTCTCTTCAGTGGTAGCTGCTTCAAGATCAGTTTTAACAATGTCCTGATTTGTGTATTCACTAATCAAAAGCATCAGATCTAATGAACATTTGTTCAGGAGAGCTTACTGCTTCCTTTTAAACTCATGCAGTTTTTTTGCATACACACTTCTCCTGGCACTCTCTTGTTGCAGCATAATTCTGCCAAAGTAGCAGCCTGCGATTCAAAGACACACTTTGCTTTGTATTTTCAAGGCAATAAACCAAGCTATGGTTTCAGAATTAAAGGCTCTTGGTTAGCCAGAGAATTATTTATATGCTCGGCTGAAAAACTGAGACAGTTGATCCAAACTGGAAAGAAATTCATATAAAAATACAAAATACAAGTGATGGACAAAATGTATGCGACAGTACATTACAGTACAGTACAGTAGGCAACTATTAGATAAATTCTGTATATGTCACTATTTGAAATTGATTTAAAGCCTACACAGGAGATGTTGAACATTTAAATTTAAATAGAATAATTAAATAGTATCAGTTCAGTGGCTCATTTAGATTATTGGCAGCCACTGTATTTAAACAGTGAGTTCAGTAGCCAGAGCCTGGAAACATTTGTACCGATCCTCCACCAGGGGATGACAGTGTGGCTCAGCTGAGAGCTAGAACACACTGCTAGTTTTATGTTTAGCAATGAGCTGATGTTGAAGGCAGGTGATGTTTTTCCACTTCACATATTATTAGGGTGGGTAAAGACTGAGTTTATGAGTATGTGTGAGTGAGGGAAGAGCCCTAAATATTGAGATTAGGCTATTGTGCCAAAGGAAGAGAACAGTAAAGCATAAAGCCATACATGCACTGTTGTGTGATTGGGCCCAAACTAATTCTTTGTTGTTCAGCACATAAATTGGTTTCCTACCTGTATTTTTGATATATTTATGCCTATTTTGGGGTACTACTTTTGGCCTTGCTCCACTTTTATGCACCTAGCATCTTAGTTCTTGAAATGCATCAAATCTATATTTAGAAGCTTCAGAAAGGTTTTATTTTGAACCATCTCACATTTGGTATTTGACATGTTTTAGGAGCCATTCAGTGATTTGAATTGCTGTTTAAAATGAGTAGTTTTTTAAATGTTTTTAACCTATAAAGTCATGTAAGCTAACACATACACACTGCTTGAAAAATACTCCATAGACATGGAAGGTGTTTTATTAGTGTAGTTGTATTCTCTAAACTAATCTATTCCTACACTTTTTGTTCTGAAATCTTCATTTTTTGGTCCAGGCTGCTAATAAAAATGCAGATAACAGAACTGTTATGAAAAGTATCCTTACTTTCTGTGTGCTCTCCATCTTCAGGAACTGTGGCAATGTGTTCTGTAAAGACTGTTGTCATCTGAAGCTGCCCATCCCAGACCAGCAGCTGTATGACCCGGTGTTGGTCTGCAACACCTGCCACGACCTGCTCCTGGAGTCCCGCACTCGCGAGATCCGCAGCCAGCAGCTCAAGAAGGCCATCGCCACAGCCTCCAGCTGAGAGAAGCGACGTGTAGCATGGCCCGCCTCGGCTCTGTCCTGCTCGTTTTGGACTGATGAGCCGAGCGCCTCATTGGTAACCCCAACCTGCTGTGGTTTTGGCTGCGAGGGAGTGGGGGGGGGGAGGGGGGGTGAGGAGGAATTGTTACTCTTTGGGAGGCTCGGTTTGGAAGCGGAGATGCGCTTTGAGACTGTGTGGGAGGCGGAGAAGAGGAAATAGGAAGTCTGAGATGGAGGCGTGTCAGCAGAGGAGGTTTTCCTACAGAACAAGCCCCTTCTGTTCAAAGACATTTTCAGCCTGGAGCGCTGCAGCGTCCAGCTGCCTCCACGTGGCTCATTCCTCTAGCGGTGCCCTGTTCGAGACACATCTCCAACCTGTCCACCCCAGCAGAGTCACCCACCTTTAGTACCAAACACCTGCACCCTCCTTACAGACACTGTCTCACACTTCAGAGGACAATCGCTCACCCTTCCACATGTCGGGGACTCCAAAGCCTTTACCTGTACTACTGGAGGCTTTCAACTTTAAAAGAAAAGAATTGCTGCTACAGTATTTAAAAGTCTAATTTTGTATTCTTATTTTGTGCACTACTAGCTGTTGTGTATTTGAGGGAATTTAAGACCAAACTTGAGTAAAAGGGAGAAATCTGCTGTTTACTTTGTCATTGCATCTTTTTCTTGGAGCCTGAATGTAATATGTGATGGGTAACTGGATCGAGTTTATGTTCACGTGCATTTGGTGGGTCGTATATGTGTTCATCGCTGCAATGTGTTTTCAAAATTCTGTATATGCACAGTCAACGTGGTTCTGTCTTTATCAATGCTTTTCTCCAGTATAGCCATGTCGCAACATGAGACATTCTGAGGGATGTGTGTGGACAGATTGATGCAGTGCTGCGAGTTGTTTGTTTTGTGGGACGTGTGCCTGATATGTTAAGAGGAAGAGAACACAATAACGCCGGGAGACTGCAGGTTTCTGTAATGTCTTCTTCTGATGTGAGAAAAATGTCATTTGAAGTTACTGTGGGTATTCTGTGATGTGACGGAGGGAATTTCCAAAAGGTTTTTCTGCTGAGACGTTGGTGAGTGAATGGCGTAATGTCCACATAAAGCTTGACGTCCATCTGACTGATGAGTCCTCCTCAGATTGTTAACTGGCAGTACAGACTGCTCGGGAAAAGACTGAACAAAGTGCTCGGAGTTTCTTGTTCTGTTTAGGGGAGTTTGGCCACAGTCCCCTTTAGAAAAAAAAAAAAAAAAAAAATAATGTGTTTGTGTCTACTGGTTGTTCCTTGAGACAATAGTGCCATATTTTGTTTTGTCTATTTTTAAAGCCTTTTTCTTTCTTACGGATGGCAGCAGGTTTCTAATTGGCCACCTCTCTGTATGTTTTAATGGTACAGATAGTTAGCTGCTTAATAACACTGAGACAACTAAAGATTAACGGATGGTTTGATAACAACGCTAACCGTTTCAGTGGATGATCGGATGTCACTGAATTAGCTAACCTGTGTGATTATCCATTGTCTAATACTTGGGATTTTTTCACACGGTGATGAAGTCAAAATCTTTAAGAGGAACTCAGAAATGTAACATACATAGTTATCTGATCCGTAGTGGTGGCTAAAAACCTGTCACTTAATGAATAATTGTTGTAAAGAAATGCACTGTAAAAGTTAAATCCCATGGGTTAAAATAAAAGATTATATCATGGAGCTGTTTCCAAGCTTGCTCATTTGCATGTGGCTCTGGAAAAGTATTATAAGTAGGGTCTAGAGATGATTCCAGGTGTGATGTTTGGATTCTTATTTGGTCTCATCACGAGGACCCAAGTGTAAATATAGGTTTTTGTTTTTTTTTTAAATACATTTTTAAAAACCTATAATGAGCATATGAAATATGATGCGTTGATTTAAAGTAAATTAAATGACCCATAAGGTTAAAATAAGCTCCACCTCGACCAGCTACAACATGAAAATGCTACTTGCATGTTATTGCACTGGTAACAATAATCCTGTGATATAATGTATAATAATATAAAACTGACAGTGGCCATTCTGCATAATTATCTTTACTTCTTAGACGTTTTACTTGTGATGAGTATTTTGACATTGTTGTATTTAAAGATCCTCCCAGACATGTTAGATATATAAAAATGAATAACAAAAAAGTTGAATTAACTTGTGAATAAGTCTTAAAATTCTGGCTGTGTTTCAATTCAGGGGCTGAATCCTTCTAAGGACACGGTGTAGGTAGGCGTGGCCTTCATAGACCGCGAAGGCCGAACCGGACGTTGTTAAATGAGACGGTCTGGTCTATGGAGGATTTCCTATTTGCGCCGCTCCTGTCGCCTAGCAGCCTTGACAGCTGCAGTTGATGTTTGAGGTTTTTAAGGCCCCTTGGTTTTTTAACATTTGTATCGTTAGCTATTCAAGTGAGTTGAAACCCAATACTTACATTTAAAAATGTTATCCTGCTCGGCCGTTGTTGACGGTACGTTTGGTGACACCATATTCTCTTGCGTGCAATGAATCTTGGGATAGGTTGGACCGCGAAGGATACAGCTGGATACAGTTGGATCCTCTAAATTCGGGAGAAGAAGGTCGCATTTGAAGGAGCCTTCGAAATGGGACAGCCTTGTCGCGCCGCTGTGACGCATTCTTCAAATGCAGCCTTCGAAGGATGTGGCCCCTGAATTGAGACCCAGCTAGTATCTACTACTCCTCCTCATTGAAACATCCAGTATGTATGAATATTCAAACATTGTTCATTTCAACAGGTTAACTGCTGGATACAAGAAGTCTCGTACTTGACTGTAAAGTCTAGTCTCAGTGTGTGTGACCTGGAGGTTTCAAGTTTCCACATCACACTTGTGTAAGTTGCATACTGGATCATGATTGGCTCCCACAGTAGCTGTGATGTCACAAAATCAAGCATGTATGTAGGAGCCATTAAGGTGAGCACAGACAAACTGACAGTACAGTACAGGCAGTGCGTTTGCATTGGGGCCCTTGGGGTGGGGGCCCCTCCAACAATGTGTTGGTAGAGAACGGGCCTTGGTGAATCAGAAATACACCTGGGTTCAAAGAAAAACATGCATTACATTAAATATGGTGCCATTTGCTATATATGCCCTCAAAGGCAAACCCATCTCCGTCATGGTTTTCTTTTGGGCGGCAAAATAGTCAGCAGCAATCTATAACAAAATGATATGCTTTTACAATGGCCTAAGTAACTCATTTGACTGTACAATCCAACATATTTTTGGTAAAATATATAAATGCATGCTGGTGTGTGTGTTTCATAACTAGAAACTAGTGTGCACTAGGATCCATCATAATAGCATGCATCCTTCAGCAGATGAATGTGAACTCTGCACATACACAGTTGTGCACAGTGAAGCTCAAACATCCAAATGAAGGAACAAGAAGTGAAACACATTTTTGGACAAAGGATCTGAAAACTTCGAGCACTGGGAAGCACACTGATGGAAAAAACACCAACGCTTTCTTCCAGTTGTCCACCAGGTGGAGCTTTTCCATCAAGAGACATACAAGGAGGTACTCAACAAGACCAACCCTTCCAGCAAATCAAATCAAGAGAGCTTTGCATCACAGTTATGGATTTCTTCATTTCACCCTTTTCTCTGGTAAAGGATGAGTTCCTCCCTAATATGAATCAACAGTCATTTCCTTTCTGAACAACTGTTGATAGTGAAGTTGATTTAGAAACATAAGGGGGTGGAAGTGAAACTCACATTGTTTTGCTATACATGATGTTTTTCCCTAATGCCCCATCACACATACACACACACAAACACAATCAATATGAAACTGAGACACCATCACACACCATCATGCCAATTTGCAATTGCTGGCAAAAGTCTTCAAGAACAGCAACGCAAGCCAATTTCCTGTTTTTTAGGAGGAACTTCTGCCAATGTCCCTCACTCAGCATGATCAATAATTCAAGCTTAGGTATTCTAGGTTTCCACTCGGTGAATGAAAATAAAGGTGACAGCTCCAACTTTTCTGTGGAAAACTTGAAGAGAGATGTTGAGGGGTTTTTTTTTTTTGCAAAGCTTTGCACTGAGTGGACAGGTTTTCTGGACATGGTGAACTAGGCTGGAATATACACCTTTTTAAAGATTTCACCTGATATCCTCTTTTAGATGTGCGGCTCTCAGGTGAAGCGGTGTGTGTGCGTGTGTGTGTGACCTGCCAGTAGTAATAATTACAGACTCATGCTGTTCAAAAGCACAGAACTTTATTTTGAAGTCTAGTGTAGATCCCAAATTGTTCGGGAGAACGTGTATAAAATACAGCGGTGGAAAGTAACTAAGTACATTTACTCAAGTACTGTATCTAAGTACACTGTCAAGGTACTTGTACTTGAGTATATTCTATTTTATGCTACTTTCTACTTTTACTCCACTACACTTCAGAGAGAGATATCTGACAGCTGTAGTTACTTTTCAGATTAAAACATATGATCAGTTCATAAAATATGATGCATTATTATAGATTAGTTATAATTAGCCCCACCTTCACCAACTACAACATTACATATTAATACATCAATAATAATTATATAAAATAATAATATAACACTGACAGGGGCCATTCTGCATAATGAGTACTTTTATTTTTGATATTTTGTTGCTAATACTTCTATACTTAAGGAGTAACATTTTGAATGCAGGACTTTTAATTGCAATGGAGTATATATTCATATTATAGCACATATTTCACTATTTCAAAACATCATGTAGCATCAATAAAGATCTGGAACAAGCTGCTAGAGAATATAAAATGTATATACTGACAGTGTGAAATACAATATTTTTTCTAACCTTAAATGTAATGGAACAAGGGGAAATAAGAGGTGAAGAGGCTCAGTTGACTATAATAATCATAATGTCCCCCTCACATAGCTCTCTTTCTTTGCACTTAATCCTCTGGGGGCCACCTTGAGTTACCTGTGGAGCAATGAGCTGCCCGCATTGATGATTAACTCCATCTGATTTCCCGCAGTGCCACAATTACTTCTCAAATCATCAGGAAGTGTCTCTCAACCACACCATGACAGTAATGATTGCATTAGATTTGGCTCCTGCACACCATGGAGCCCATTGATAGGACCCCCTCCATCGGAGCTCTTATCAGTGGAGAGCTTTATTAGAGGCGATGCCCGAAGGGGGAGGGGCCACTCTTTCTTTCCTGTTGGGGTATGGTGATAGATAAGTATGAGACCCCCTGCAAGAATGCGATCACATTGGAAAAACAAGTCATTGTGTTGCCTTCCTTCGGTCGAGTCTGAGACGCTCCAAAATGCAGCAGCTGCTCCTGCCCGTTTTGCTGGCATCCTTCTGGACAACCTGCACAGGAGCAGGAGGTGAGTCTGCTTTCATTCATAGCTGGAAAAATATGTAAACAACTGGTGCTTTTATTTACTGTACAGCTCCTAAATATGCAGACATTGTCAAAGAATTAGGATAATTAACTAAATAATTAGATATTTATTCTCTCATATTACCAGGAAAGGAAATGTTTGTTTTTTTTTCTGCATAATTTCACCCTGTCTTTTATTTCTTATATTTCTGATCAAAACCTGTGAGGTTATCTTACATCTAAGCATGCAATTGATTATTAATAGCTGAATTAATGTAAGATATTTCATTTTAGTAACACTAAACAATACATATAAAGTGAATGAATACATCAGAAAGCTTCCAGCAGGTTGAAGTGGTTTTTTCCAGTTTTTTTCCAACCTGCCAGTCACTTTATTCAATTAGAAAGTTGATATATTGCGGAATCCCAAGAATGTAAAAATACAGAAATCCAAAAATAGATTAAGTAAGATGTTCTGCGGAGACAGAAACGGAGTCACCAAAGATCCACGGCTCCCCCTGCAAAACCGCCTGCATGACGCTCTCTCCGCACCCACACACACCTGCCCTGTCCATCACACTGACACCGGGAATTCCTCCATGTGTCCGACATGATCATCTACAACTTGCATTTTCACCATTGAGCTCCCTGTTCAAGGGCATGACATGATACCAGCTGAGCCAAAGACAAAAGCAGGCAGATCGGACTCTGTGGGTCGGACACCCCCCCGCCCCTCTCTCTCTCTCTCTCTCTCTCTCTCTCTCTCTCTCTCTCTCGCTCTCTCTCTCGTGCACCTGCTCAGATCCACGCTGAGCCAATGACAGACGTTTGCGTCCTTGTTGCCGCAGAGAGACGCGTCGAGCTGCGCACCGCCAGTGTCTCCAAATCCACAGCGGCTGATTCTGAGGCGTTAATTTCACAGAAAAAGCCCCGAGGTTTGGCATCAAGACTCTATTGGAGTGAATTATCAGTAATTAATGACTGACTGGTGACTGAAACGAGGCTTTTTGGTCTGTGAGATCAGTTATACGCTCCCCTGATGTGTTTTTCTTATGAATCCCAAATACATCTTTTCTATCTGTGATCAAGTTAGGCTTTGTAATTCATTTTGGGATACTCAGAGGTCCATTTACGCAATTTAAGAGACAAATGCAATCATTTAGGATGAGTAAAGCAGAGAGTATGGTTTCCTAATTGGCTTGATCGCACAACTGTTTTCCATTCCAACACTTTTAATTTAATGAAAAGCTCTCAAATACCCCAATACTACTCCTTCACTGGCTTATTATATGTGTGTGGCATCCAGGGGTAAGTTATTGTCTATTTTTTCCTGTGATATAAATGTGTATGTTTTTAGTTATTTTTGCTGAGAGTTTGAGATAACGCACCAGTCCATGACACTCCAACTAGACACACTCGCTGTGGCTCATTTGTGGTATTTGACGCGCCGCTCAGTGCGCTCGTTCATTCAGTGTCGATGAGGAGCATCCTGCGTTTGGTCACATGCACCCTGAGCGGAGCAACTCTGATAGCTGAAGCGCGTCGTCTGAATCGTTGTCGGTATATTTCATACCAAGGACCCGCAGCTAGATGCACAGAGCGTCGGTGCATACAAGTTTTGTCCAAAGCGTCTGCATGAGAGGAACATGTGCTGTGTGTTCGTGGTGAAAAAAGGACTCAGTCAAAGTCAAAGTATATCTTTTCTAAATTCTAGTGAATGTTTTGGCCAAAAAATAAGAAAATAGACCAGTCCCCATGCCCAAAGTTGGAGAGCCGTTTTGGCCCATTCGGGGGTACAAGGATTGGCATGGCATAGTCTCAGTCTCTCCTTTTCTTTTGAACCGTGTTTTTGTGCGAACTGCAGCGCTCAGTTTATGTCTGGCTCTACACGGCGCGCACAACACAATGGCATGAAAAGATCCGTCTCCGCGTCCGCGTGTAGTCACATTACGTTTACACTCCGGTCGGCGTGCGGGCAGACGTGGCCTATTTGTTTTCCTTTCGCTGCCTTTTGTTTTCTTCTTGACAGTTTCCTCAGTTTGCTCTCTTGGCAGAGCTCTCAGTTCCATTGAAACCCATTCATATTGTTCATTTGCTCTGCGCCGCACAAAAGATCAAAGTCCAGCGCGGATTGGTCAAGAATTGCGCGGACAGAACTCTGATTGGCTGGGATGAAAACAAGTGACTACGAGCCATAAAAATAGACGTTTTTACTTACAGACCGATGGAGGAAGTATTCAGATTATTTACTTAAGTAAAACTAGCAATACAACACTGAAAAAAAATACTCCTTTACAAAATATTACCTAAGTAAAAGTACTATTTAAAATAGTATTATTAGCCAAATGTACTTGAAGTATCAAAAGTAAAAGTACTCAGTGCAGATGAATGGCTCCTGTTACTGTTATAATATTATATATTAACAGATTATTATTTATGTTTATGCTGTTGGTGGAGGTGGAACTAACTTATATCATAAGCTCATCATATGTTTTGTATAGAAATCTTCATTATGTAACTACAGCTGCCAAATAAATGCAGTGCAGTAAAAAGTACAATATTTTCCCTCTAAAATGTAGTGGAGTAGAAGTATAAAGTAGCATAAAATGGAAAGTACAAGTACCTCAAATTTGTACTTAAGTACAGTACTTGAGTAAATGTACGAAATCACTTTCCTGCTT
The DNA here is from genome assembly GCA_008360985.2 of Macquaria ambigua. Taxonomy (NCBI): domain Eukaryota; kingdom Metazoa; phylum Chordata; class Actinopteri; order Centrarchiformes; family Percichthyidae; genus Macquaria; species Macquaria ambigua. Next base: position 81,967 of record VMKM01001205.1, on the reverse strand, counting down.
ACAGACAAAACATGAGCAAACATTATTTGGCTGAAATTAAACTTTTTATGGGAGCAATTTTGTCAGGCAGCCACTGTCATGTTCTATATAAAAAGCATCTTCTATCAAGGTCAGGACTGATGACTGATGAGCTTTATTACACAGTTATCAGATGTAATTGGTACATCTTATAGGACTCACACGGTTGTGATAAGACAGAATTTAGCTGCAGACCCGATGCAGATTTCTGAGGACAGGAAGTGCCACATTTTCACAGCTACTACTCATGCTGTCAGACCATGTAGCAGGTAAATATGAGTCAAGGATTGAAATTTATCATAATCTTTTAATACCCTCAGCACCCAGGCTGTAAGTTTTTTTTCTTCTGCAGTGTTCACGCTCCACTCACACACATGCAAATCCTGCAACTAGAATAAAATATTAAAACTAAATCAAAGAAATGAGCATCTCTTTGTCTACTGGGACCAGTATAGTGAATGATGACACGTGTAAATACAATTTGAATCCCCCCAAATGTTTGCCCCCCTGCTTCGTTTATTTTCAGTACCCATTATCGTGCAGGAGCAGGAGGAAAAGGCTTACCAACATGGCAAAGAAACAAGGCACTGACTTCCTTCACAAACACCGGGAGAAGTCTTCATACCAGGAGACCCTCCCCGTAGTTTTTTCAATGGCATGTGTGTTTTTCATAAATATTTGATTTGTGAGATAGCTGCAGATATTTGTCTCCGAGCACGGGGTGGAAACATGCAAACCAATTGTGAAATATTAATAAACCCTCAGACAAACATGTGAGAATGGGACCTCGCTGATGCAAAAGATTGGCTCTGTGTTTATTCTGATAGTACGGAAAGATAAAGCACAAACGGCAGCTTTTTTGTGAATAGGATGACAATTCCTGTGTATTATGGCTTTTTGTATGGCCGGGAATAGCAGCTGACTTAAACCTATAGGAGAACAATTCCCTGTTTGCAGTAAGGAAAAAAAATAAACTATTAATAAAAGGACGCATTTGTAAATACACATTAAATCTAGCTGAGTAGTTGTCAGTGTATATGTTAAGAAGAAACATCCCATTCTGCTCTCACAATAGGCTGAGGCTTGTTGTTATCACCCAGATGTTAACAATGCGTGTGTGATCTAAAGATAGAGGTGTGAGAGCGTGTGAGGTGTGAAAACCTTGCTTTGACTAAATTGATGTCATTTTCTTTGTTTCAGATTGGTGCTACCAGTCCCAGTTCACCTGTGACCATCAGTGCAATGGTAAGCTTATTTAAATACAAAAAAATGTTTTAAAAAAAACCTAAAACCAACAGATGAAAAGTGCAATAAAATACAAACAATAAAGATGAAAATAAAGAGCAATTTAACAAATGAAATTAAAAAGAACAAATGCATTAAAAGAACAGAATAAAACAATTTGAGAATTTTGTTTTTAGGAGAGATTAAATGATGATAAAGAGCTCGCTAGCCTGTTTGCAGGTCGTCCCAGAGTTGAGGGGCCCTGACTGCAAAGACTCTGGCTCCTCTGGTTTTCAGCCTCAACTTGGGAATTACTAATAGAGACCTATCAGAGGATCTCAGGCTCGTAAGGGGTTAAGTCAGAAATACAGTCAGGAGCCAATCCTATATATCTCTTATACTGTAGGTGATCATTAAGATCTTAAAATCTACTCTAAAAGATACAAGCAAGCACTGTAGAGAAGTTAAAATTGGGGTTATATGCAATCTTCTATTGGATCTTGAGTAGTCATGCTGATGCAACCAGCATCTGAACCAGCTGAAGTTTGGATAGGTTGTACTGACTCAGACAGGAATATAGAGAATTACAGTAATGTTATTGGGATGTAAAAAAACGAAGTAGGATTCTGTGTGAAGAAATTTGACTAACTGAGGAGTCTGAACCCATGAACAACTTTGGATTTATTGGAGTTTAATTAAAGGAAGTTCTGATAAAACCTGTAGTTTGCTCAGTTATATTGTATTAGTGCAGTTGAAGGAGAAGTAGATCTAAGAACCATGTGCATAAAAATGAAACTTGATATGTTGCTTTTTATATATTTGACCTAAAGGTAACATGTAGATGGAGAATAGTAAAGGACCGAGGACTGATCCCTGTGGTACTCCATGCATGAATTGGGTAGTGGAGGATTTACAGTTCCCTCCAGTCACACAAGATGTCCTGTCAGAGAGATAGGAATAAAAGCCAATCTAAAACATTAACCAGTATGCCTAACCAATGCTTAAGACATTCAATTTAAATCAAGTGGTCATCTGTATCAAAAGCAGCAGTAAGATCTAAAAGCAATAAAACACTGTCAACTGCTAAAAGAAGATCATTACAAACACTGAGAAGTGATGTCTCAGTGCTATGACCCGCTCTATAACCCAAACTAAAATGTATCAAAGAGACCATTGAACAGAAAGCTATCAGTTTAACTTAGAGGTTTTTCTTGTTTTAGTGCCGGATAAGTGGAACCACGCCAACAGCGACTGTGCAGGGAAATACCAGTCACCCATCAACGTCGTCACCAGAAAGACTTTGAAAGACGAGCGACTGACTCTTTTCCAGTTCGACAACTACCAGCAGATCTTCAGAGGTACCATCAAGAACAACGGCCACTCGGGTGAGCTTATGTTCCATTAAGCCTCAAATATCCATCAGTGCTTTGAAGCTGTTGTGTGAACTCTTTATTCTCTTTATGTGTGTTTCCACTCCAGTTCAGGTTGGAGTTCCTCACCTGAGCACCATCTCAGGTGGAGGCCTGCCGACCAGCTACAAGGCCGTGCAGTTCCACCTGCACTGGGGCAACAACGGAGGGCCCGGCTCCGAACACACCATCGATGGGGAGCAGTATCCCATGGAGGTACCTTAACCTTACTGTACAAAACACACACAGCCTGTCTCTAACATGGTCAGCTGTTACTGTGAGAGAGTGACAGTGGATGAAGAATAACTGATGTGATGATCTGGATCACATGAGGGCAGCTGGATAGATATACATGTGGTTCACATTAAACAGGCAACAGGCATGATGTCAAATCATGATGTCAGAAATCATGTTGTATCCCACTTACCATTCATTGACTGAAACATAATATTTTATATCTACTATGGGGAAAAAAGTACCTAACAACTTTCTAAACACAATCTGTAATCCAAATGAAAACTTTGAATCCTGCTTTAGTTAAGTTATTAATTAAATCTGTTAAAGGTTTGCTGACACAGAAACAGAGGAGTAAAACAGGCCAATAATTTGAGTCATGATATGAGAAATGCAGATTTTCTCTATAAATGAAAATGTTTCAATATGCATGTGAATATACTGTATATGAATACATTAGATATATATATTTTCCTATTGTCAACAAATCCCATTAAAAGACTAGCACTCATCCTCAAGCCCATTCATTCCCACTGAAGGCAAAATCTTTAAAACAGGTCACATACAGTATATATAGTTTCATTTTTTTAAAAGGCACAATAATTTCCTAAAACAGCTGGACACTGTCATTTTTTAGCAAACATTAATCAAGCAGGAGTAAATAGTGAATTTGTTGGGGACTATTTACTGCGACGGATTTGACATACTAGTGAGTATTTACGGCAGCATGACGGTGAATGAAGGGTTGATTAAAAATAAAGCAGACTGTCTGTGTTCATCGTAATGAAGGAACATGTCACCCAGTGTGATGATGTGGCTCACTGATGTGTTTTTTTGAAACAATGGAGCTCTATGGCATAGAGGAATAAGATATATCAGGCTTTGGATACACAGAGTTGTAAAAAATAAATTCATTGAAGGTTTTGGTCCTTTCATGGAATTTGTTGACAATAAGAAAAATATATAACATCATCATACTTGTCTTTTAAATGGTCAAAAATACTGATTGGGTCTTAAATTTTACTTTTTTATGGTTACACCAATCCTTCTGGTGATTCATTTGTGATTGTTTGGGGCGTTAGGAAAGCTTTTTTTCTCAATCAAGTCCTTTAAGACACATTCTTGATAAAGAGCTGATTAACTCAAACTGATATCTTAGGTATCTGCTCCTATTGTTAGAGCATGAAATCTGCTATACAAACGTTGCAACGGCCCTAAACTGATAAAATCGTGACATTTCTGTTGGTCCCATTTACAATAAGATTCTACGCACACTGTAAAAAAATACTTTGTGAAAAAAGTGGTAACGAGTAATATTTTCTCTACAGCTGCACATTGTTCACATGAAGCACCATTACACTGATCTGACAACAGCTCTATCAGACCCAGAGGGAGTTGCAGTCCTTGGGTTTTTCTACGAGGTAACCATTTTGAATCCTGTGTTGTTGAAATCAAACTTCTTCTGTCACAGCACAGACCTCAAGTTGAAGTAAAACAGTGCTGAAATGCGTATATTTCCATTTTCAGAGGTCCAATAGTGCAAACCGAAAGTATGACCCCATCATCAACGCTCTGCGAAGCATCAAAGCTACAAGTAAGTATCAAAGTTCAATACAACCAACTAAAAACATGGCTGCACCGCAGTGTTGCTAATGTTTCATCTGTGGCTTTTCTGTTTTCAGATGGCAATACATCTCTGCTTCCCATCTCCCTGGCACAACTAATCCCATCTGAGCAGAATCTGACCACCTATTACCGCTATAAGGGCTCTCTGACCACCCCAGGGTGCACTGAGGCTGTGATTTGGACTTTGTTTGAGAATCCCATCCCTCTGAGCATGGATCAGGTTAGAATAAAAAAAACTGAACTTTTAAAGAAATGCAAGTGAATTTTACATTTTAAATAAAAAAAACAACCTTCTCTGTCTTTTGATTACAAGGTAGTTTCTGATTTTCCATTAAAACCACAGCCATTGAAAACGTTTTCCTGAACAGTGTTGGGAGAAGTATTTAGATCCTGTACTTGCGTAAAATACCGGTACAACAATCTAATAAATACTGGTGGGATGATTAATGAGGTTCTGCTAAACAAGTTTGTACTGTTCTGTAACTTTTGCTAGTTGCTAGTTTTTTTGTGAAATATTGGATTTTTTGTAACAACTATTTAAATGAAAACACAGGGAAAAGTCTCTTCACTGGAGCTGCTAACAACTCAGACATCTGAAATGTGCCCCAGCTAGACACTAGGCCTACTTTTCTGTAAGGGGTCACAAACCAAAAAGTAACTGGTTTAATCTGTTAATATGTTAATATGAGCTATCATATGTTTTGTTAATGTAAATTCTTAATCTGTAAAGTAACTTGTAATTATAGCTGTCAGATAAATGTAGTGGAGTAAAAAGTATAAAGAAGCATAAAATGGAAATACTCAAGTAAAGTACAAGTACTTCAATATTGTACTCAAGTACAGTACATGAGTAAATGTACTTAGTTAGGTTCCAACCCTGTTCCTTAAGTTAAGACCTTGATGATCTTTTTCCAGAAACTGGAGCCTGACGTTTGTGTTTATCTTCTGTTCCTCCAGCTGCGGGCGTTCTCTGAGCTGAAGTTCCACGATGGAAAGCCGATGGTGGGGACCTTCAGGCCGGTCCAGCCCCTGAACGGTCGGCAGGTGTTCCGGTCGGGAGGCGCAGTGATCCTGGCCAGCTCCGCCCTCCTCGTGGCCGCCTTCGCCACGGCCTTGGGACTGTCCCGACCCAACTAGGGCGAGGCATCCCATGCTGCACTGCGACATCCATGAACACAAAAAGTTCTGTATCACTCCTCAGCTGAACCCTGGTTTGTAGCATCTTCATCGCATGGTCGCTAAGATGATAGGCCACGTCGTAGTGCAGGCATGACTCACCTGGCGTTCCTCCCTTACAACACGAATGACAAAGGCGTTCGAGGAATGCTTTACGAAAGGTGCCGTAAGGGTTCAATCAGCATTCATGCATGCATAGTGAAGCAGTAGGTCTTATTTCAGCATTATGAATGTGCCATAAAGCAGGTTACCAAGCACTTGAAGTGACAACTGAATTCAAACAACACCAGATCCCTTAGTCATGCCCTTATTTTCCACAGCATCATCCTATAAACACCAGCACACACACAACACACTTTAGACCTCATCCGCCTTGTTCAATGTCAGGTAAATTTAGTCTCTGCTAATGTCAGTGCGAGTTGCCGATGGTTTGCGCTCTGAGTGCCGATGTCAGCCCCATGATCTGGCAGGGGATGTGTTCTGTGCGGGGCATGTGAACAGCGTGGAGCTATTAATAGCAGGACTGGGTCACAAAAAACAAGCTCAATTTCAAAGCCGGCGGTCAAAGGAGTTAGCTGTTTGGCTTTTCTTTCCAAGTCCAGGAGCACGCAGTGCGGCCGTCAGGTGAACCCTGCACAGCCACTCAGTCAGCAGTTGGTTGGGAAATGGGGGGGGGAGGGAGGGGTGTGAGGTCTTGCCTTTCCCCGCGGGAAAAACTGCATGCTGTTTTGTGAGCAGAGCTGCAGTCTACCCCCTCCCAGAGTCACATGCTACTGACACCTGAGACAAAGATGAAGATGCAGAGATGCTAATGCTAATAGCGGGTCACGAAGCGAGTGACAGCTTTCAGAGGGAAGAGGGAGGTAAGAGTCTGCAGCGTGAGGCGACAGCAGCACTTTTGAGAAACAACCAGCATATACAATGTCACTTCTCTCAATGCCATTACTTTCATGCATCTCAAACACTTGCATGAATCCACATGTCTTGATGTTCCAGATGTTTATTATGAGCTACATGTACATGGCTGCTGGAGTGAAGCTACACACCATGCTGGCCAAATTCATACACACACCTCAGTCACTCCATTTCCCATTTTTGACCCGTGAAGTTCAGTGAGCTTATCTTGAGATCATGTGACTGTGTTCATGGTTTGTATTAGAGGGTCTCAGTTGCACTGAATGTTATTGACTGTGAATCACACCCCACTGAGTTCCCACTCATTTATTCAGGAGGACTCGTTATGTATTCTAGTGAGAGATCTGTGCAATTTTCCAGCAAGATTTACTGTGATGATCGAGCAAGGAATCTGTATACTTTCCATTGTTTCATAAGGCATCAAGTTATATTTCTATGCTGTCATTGTACACATGTATTTATGTACTGAATGTGTATATTGATATGAGACACACAGTTATTGTTATTTATGTATGCAAAGTTTATACAGTACTGAATGCAAACCCATATATGAAGCATCAAGTTGTTCGTGACCAATGGAGTTTACTTATGATGTTCAAGTGTATGAGATTGTCAGGTTGTAATGCTTGAAATTGTCATAAATAATATGGAGAATGTGTTCCAACTGAACAAAAGAATAAAGTACTTACATGCCTTTTTAATAATAGTCTCTTCTGCTTGCACGGGCACAATTGAAGCTATTTGAACCGGTGGTCAAAACAGCGTTCAGCCTCAGTGTCAGTCCTGCCCCCGCATCTCTGCACCGTGAAAACTGATATTAGAATAGACGCAAGCTTCTCACTTTCCTGTCCAATTCCCCTTCGGTCTGTCAGGAGAGTCTGAGAGCGTTCACGGATCTCAACCCTTTAATCCTTTTCTAATTGACTTGTTCATCGTGTTATAGAGGCTACGCAGCTCACTATCAAAGCTCCAAGAGGACTAACACAAACACACTAAAATCTAAGAGACAACACGCACCTTTCTTTTTCTTACCGGGCCTCCGAGGCAGATTGCAGGTGCTTTGTCAAACTTTATCCTCCTTTCAAGTTACTTTATGTCCCCCTCCCCCCTTCTTTTGCTTTTCCCCCCCTTCATTAAGGAATCAAAAGGCTTATTGTGATGGACAGACTTAAGAAGACAGCAGCGTCTCACGGAGACAGAGAGAGGGTATAGACAAACGCTTGAATGAAAGCCTCCCGTTCATTCCCCTGCTCAGGCTTCTGTTGCTTCTTCAGTTAAGCATCAGGAGGGACAGGGGATCAAAGGGTGGATGCTTAATATCTAGCAGCGGTACCTTGGTCTTCTAGTCAACAGGACAGCACCCGTACAACCTCACTAACTCCTACATCTCCCCTCAAATGATCCATGTCCCTGTGGTCTCTGGGACAAAGGGCGCCATTCTCCCCGAGAGAAACCAGAGGCATCCTCATTTTGAATGTGACCCTCCCTGAAACTCACACAGCGGCCCATCAGATAGCCAGCTGCAGTTAAAGGTCACTGGGCCAGTCTTTGTCCATGTGGTTGAGAGAAAAACAAACAGCATCACCTTTACTGCCTCTCTATGTGATGTCCCTACTTCCTGCATCTCAAGCTTGAAATAAACCCTGCGCAGTCTGCTGATCGATGCTACAATGTGTGCATCTCTACGCCAAGCTGTCACCAAGAGATATTTGTGGCCCAATCAACTTTACTCTAATCCAATTGGTACACCTGCTAACCTAGTTATTGTGCTGCAGAGGTGTCTGCCAACTATGGCAGTCATGATGTAACGTTAGCCAGCAGTGAAAAATATCCCCTCTCTTGTTAGGTAATGTAGCAGCAGTTAGCCACCGACGACGGCCCGCTGCTCTTGTTTTTACAGGGATAAGAATCCGGAGGAAGCAATCAAAAAGGGCCAAACTTTCATTTCCTCTTAAATTAAACTCAGGAGAGATAGACTATGAGCAGAACCTTGCTTTGTCCTTCAAAGTTTAGCACACAATGGCTTTCATTCAAGGAAAATGACACGAACACAGCAGGGGACCATTAGCTGCTAATATCTTTTTAGGAGCCTACTCATCACAGCACAGACACTGTTACAGCCATTAGCATACATTTCCCATCAGTGGGGATAATATCCTGTCATTTATACACAGCAGCTGACATCAGTTTACATCCAGCGCTGTGATAAACGATGAGAAAGAATGTGAAGCGCCTTAAAGCCTTTTGATCTCACAGTAGGCCAATGAGTAAATCACTGGGTTTAAACAGCCTCTTCAAAAGCTTCATTCTTCCTTTCAACAACACTTGAGTTTCAATTGCAGGGGAGGTCAGAGGTCGCTGTGGTCAAAATTAACACAACAGTCCAATAGCAAGCTGTGATGTCTTTATCTATGAGCCTTGTTTGGATCCTGATCCAGTCCTCTGAGGTGTTCCAGGAGCACCATGGCGATGAGATCAGATGCTGCCGAGGCGGCTCGCTGCTCCCGGTGTCGGACCGATGAAAGTGGAGTCAGTAAAGCGGGCTCTGACTCTGTGAGAGTCAGCTAAAGCGATAGGTCCACTGTAATCCCTTTTAGGAGCAGCAGCTTTGGGAAAGTGATCTGGATTAGTCTGGCCCACTGTAGACAGCAGTTCATGGAGAGATAGGAGAGGTGGATGCACAGATATGGAAGAAAACACTAATAGAAGCAAATCACTCAATTAAAAAGAATTCACCTCTACAGTCAGGGGGATTTCACTCAGTAATTGTGAACACAAGCGGTTTACCCCTCTTCCAAAGTCAGAAACTTTAAAGGATAGGTCCACATTTTTCAAGCCGGTCTTACTGTAAAACAATATTCACATAGTTGCTGTAATCATACTGGCCATGAAGAGATCCTTTCCTAACATGATTCCAGACAAAATCCACAGCCCTCATTCTGTGCAAAAATGCAGTTAAAAGTTCAACTGGAGCTAATATGAGGCTTTGTAAGTCAAATGAAATGGGCATCTTCCAAATGAATGTGGTTTTGGTAATATATCATTATATATTATATATAATATTTCCTCTTTGTGTTACTATCTGTAGCTCATGTATCTGTTGCTCCATGCAGAGACCCACACCCTGTCAACAACAGTTATTGTGTACATACTTGCGCAAGTCGTGCTCTTGTCCGTGTGGGAGTTTGCTGTGGGCAAATCTACAACAAGAGCATGGTAAGGCTGCCGCACATGAAGAAAACAGGAAAAGCCGAACATGTTTGTTTTTTGGTAAACATTTTACAGTGACAGTATTTTAGTTCTCCTGGTCTTTATGAACATGTTGGTAAGCTGATTATGGGTGCATTTTGGAAGGAGGCGGAAAAGGAAGTGATTGGGTCGAGTGTACCACAGGCCAACAAGCCAATCATTAACAAGGAGCAGTGCGATGTTTTAAATTTTGAGAGGCACAATTATGTAAGGTCTGCGCAATTACATAATTGGAGAGATTTTCGTGTGCAAGCGCATATTTGTGGAGCCTGCTGTGAGAAGCATGCAACGGGCCTGAGTCAGACTCAGTCTCATTTTAGCTTTGGCTGCACTTTTACACAGAAGAAGGACTGTGGATTTTGTCCCCCATCTCTTTGGAATCACGTTAGGAAGGGATTTCTTCACAGCCAGTATGAACAGGAGGAACAAACCAAAAGCCAAAAACTCTTTCAATGTTCATATGGGCATGTGAGTATAGTTTTAAGACAGGCTTGAAAAAATGTGAATCTATCCTTTAAATTGACTTGAACTTGATGGAAGTGGTTTCCTCCGCTTCATAAACCTGGATCTGTGGCAAAGGAAATAAAATGGAAGAAAATAAATAATAATCTTTGTCAGTATAGACAAATGCTGTCCATGCACCCTGTTCTATTCACTGCTGACATATTTCATTTCTGATAGTGACCTGAGACCTCCAGTTCTCTTGTGGCATCTGGTTTCATGATAGCTTTTAATGTGTACATATTGATAAGACAGAAGAAATAAGATTTAGTTCCTTGTGTGTGTGTGTGTGTGTGTCTGTGTGTGTGTCTGTGTGTGTGTGTGTGTGTGTGTGTGTAAGGCCATCCTGGGTGCCTATTAGTCTGAGGGTGTGCAGCATTGAAAAGAAGCAAGTTATATCGTACTTTTCCTTTTCAGTAAACCCTGATTATTTAAAAGGTTACATGCTGCCCATAGACCTGTGAAATAAGTGCTGCCATTGTCTGAGAGCCATAGCAAAGATATGATAAGTTTTACTTCAAGTAAACCCTATCAAAGTAAATTTGCACCCATGGCCAAACACAGTAAAATAAACAGGAGAAACTGAAAGATCTGTCCTCTAGGTGACTGCATGGAAAGAAATCAAAATATACACACAAAGTTAACTGTGAGGAAGCTGATATCATTGCACTTTTGTTGTGAAAGTGACACTCCATTGTGACCTGAGTGCACACTTGGACTGAGGTGGCGTCAATCAACAGGAAGAAGGTTCAGGCTGGGGTGAAAGACGGTCCCCCTTCTAACAGAAAGTTAGTACCAGCGCTCACAAAGAGCTGGAGGCAAACATAGCGAAGTCGTTCTATTTTTGACAACAATGCTATTTGGCTGCATTGTTCTGGGGGCACAGGCCAGTTCAGGGGGTGAGGGGTCTTGTAAAAAGAGAAAATTGATGAGAAGCTTTTGGTTGACCCCACATTCCCGGACGGACCAGATTTATGGCAGGTTTTCCTGAGGAACTGCTGAGAAATCAGAACTGTGATCATGTACTGATCACTAGTGTTAACACAGTATATTCTCAATAACCATATTCATTTGACTTTAATGTGTCAAAGGCCACCGAAATCCTACCAAATTTAGGTCTGCAGGACACAGTGTGCCTCACATATCCTGTCCAAAGACTATGCTTAGCAATAGTTGCCAATCGAATTCCCAAACCAACACATGAGGACGTGATAATACACATGCTCTATTATATACCTATCTACGACTGTACATGCAATCCATCCACCCTTCTTCTGGTGCCACAATTTTTGTTCTGGCTGGCGGCACACCCTGTTCACCCGAACACCGTGAGGAAGTGGGGGGCATTCTCATTTTCCATTTGTTAAATTGAATTTCATGAGTCATTCTGACCAGTCACAATGACAGTGGAGGGCTGCTGCCTGCTGGTACATCACGACCAACCCCCCCACCACCCACCACCCACCACCAGCCACCTCCCACCCACCATCCACCCCTGGCACTCAGCCTCATACCCTCCTCCCTCCCACGTCACACAGCTCTGCTGCTTTTTGAATGCAAATAAAGCCACATTGGGTGGGGGAAAAAGGCTAAAAAGAGCAACGCTTTTGTCCACCATCAAACAAATGTTTGATGCAGAAGCAGATAAAAATACAGTTCTTTTCAAGAAGTAATATTTATATTTTTGAAGGAAGGAGACACAGCCAGCCACCACATGCAGGCAGACAGACAACTGCAGGATGAGACGACAAGAGACAGGAGACGGAAATGTCCTTGACTGTAGCTGTGCAGAGCTCTGTTCAGTTGTGCTCAGTACAAACTGGGTATTCAACAATAACTTCCAGTATTCATCCACATTGTTTTTCTAAAAAACAGTCAGGAGAAATGAACATGCTGGACATGGACATGGTTTGAGAGAATGTTAATTATTACTTTTAATTAATGCTGTATCAGTGATCAATTGCTTATTTTGCAGTGATAATGACAAAGTATTTTTACCAGCCTTACACCCTTGTTTTAAAGCTACTTTGCTGTCTGTGACTCTAATGTGTGACTTATTAGATGAAAGTGTATTTACTCCCTAAATCACTTTCACGGCACACAGTCCTTTCAAGGAGAGCAATGAATTAGTTATTAATTGGTCAACACACTCCTCAATCCTCACGTGTTACCTACACAGAGCCAGCTCCAGGTTTTATCACCCAATACATGGATACATAAGCAGTAAGACATTAGCATGTTGAAATAATATGAAATAAATAAATGTTGTTACAGCCTACACAGTGCCTGTGAACTGCTGTGTGCTCGTTTTCTCTGCTCCCACGCTTTATGATACTCTGTACATGCTGTACACACGTACAATCAATCTGCTCAGGCTCTTGACAGGCATATATTTCTGTTTATCAGCTAATATATTTCTTAAACTCTTTTTTGTAACTTCTGTGGCTTCTGTAGCTTTTAAATCTGATCTGATAATGGTAACAAACAACACACCTGCATATCAGGACACATGACTAGAGTCCTCAATTTGAGACATTGCTAATGTGTAACTGACATGAATAAATGAAACAGACATTTGATTGAGTTTATTCATCAGTCTGATATGATACACACTTTAACATGGCCATTTGGAAATACTCCATTTAGACTGACACTGTAATGCGAGATAAACCCATTATCTGACTATTAAATGACGTTTAAACATAATTTTTAGGGGCAGAATATATACCGTGGCTAAAGTGTTAGCAAACAATTGCCTATTTACACATCCAGCAGATATTAGCATTCATTTGGAGTCCAATATTCATTCTGTTTTTACCCAAGTTTTGGTCTTCAGCAACTCTGTAAGACGTAAAGAACGTCTGGGTTTAGCTGCTAAGCTAGGTGTCTGACTTTCTTCACCAGCTAACGTTAGCTGCTAACTTTATCTGCCCCTTTGGTCCTGGGCAGGTGTGTACACAGTGGGTTAATCAGAGTTTTTTGCTGAAAACAGCTCCCTCATGTTGGTGGAAATTTTAGTGAGAGGGGTGAGACTGAACAATACAGTCAATTTGGCAGTATAACACCAAAACAATGTAGCAAGAAGCTAAAAAGCTCAGTAGAACTGTGGGGTTGGGTGATAGTTTTTTTGATTTGTACATTTAATTGAACGGTGGAGCTTTAACGTTTTTTGGTACATAGTTTGATTCTTTGTAATTTGGTGGTTTAGTAGTAGTGATGTGTATGAAACTACAGACTGGAGTCTACAACCAGAGATTAACCTCAAACACAGGTTAAACAAAGGATAAATGAACATTCAGTAGACCTGCATCACAGGGGCAGCTGCTGTTAAATGAGGTCAGTCATCTTAAGGTAGATGTTAAGAAATTATATTAAGAAATTAATGAATTAAGTTCCTGAGAAAAAGGAACTTCGAGCTTCCTGTTTTGTTTCTTTGTAGTGTTTTCAAACATGGTCTTCCTGGCAACTGTGATGTAAGAAGGCATGACAAAGAATTGTAATGAGGAGCTGTGCAAGCCACCGCTCACCTCACAGCACTTCCACCATGGAAACAAAGACAGTAATTAAGGGCAGCTGTATGTATCTATAGTGTGACTTAATATTAAAATGATTATTTGAAAAAATGAAAATTCAACAGTATAATGTAAGACTTAGCTGTCTAATTCACGTAGAATCAATATTTCTTTCATAAAACATAAGACGAACATCAAATGAAAATTGTCACAGTTTAACAGTATTCAACCATTCATACTGTAAAAATGAGTGTCTAAAATGAGTGTTACAATAAAAGATCTTGAAGATAAGGAAAGGAAAAAGTTTGTAACTTCAATATAATCCTGATTATTCTTGGAAATGTAAGATATATCAACTTTCTGGACATTTTCTTCCCAAAAGTAACTTAAATCTGAATCTATTGAAAAATCCATTATCCAAAAAAAAAAAAAGAAAATTAATCAAAGGCATATTTACATGCTTAAAATTCTCAAGTATCATCAAAAATACACACAACCTCATCAGGCTAAACCAGTATAGCTCAAACACACAGAAATGGATTTTGAATTCTTGTCCAGATCCCAGGATATCAAAGAAGAAACACATATGTCTGCATATCACACTATAGTATATGCAATATTTAAAACACAATCTGCTGATGAAAAATGCAGAAAATTACTTCTTTGATGCATTTTTGATCAGCGCTCGCTGAGGCCACCCTCTGTGACAAATGCATTGCGTTTCCTGTGACTTCTTCACAATAAAAGCCAACCTATGTTTCACCAGCTAAACGATTTAAATGTGAATCAACAGCAGTAGGAAATGTTGGATTTGCATTTGCAGTAACTTAATACAGCTCTGATAAGAGAGTGCACAGTAAACAGTGAGGCTGATATCAATAAGATAAAATTATAAACAGTAACACTGGATTAAATGCAGCATCATTTCCTGTCAATCCCTCCTGCATAGGAAGGTAACTTGAGTCCAGCACCAGAATGGCGTACCCCGCCACTAACAATGAAAATTACTATATAGAGAGGTAAAGAAAATCAGATTTAAGGGAATATTTGGATCTTTAGGGTTTGAGTGCTTAGAATCCTGAAATAGAGTAGAAGCAGGAGTTGCTATTTTCTGCACTAGCTAACAATAACATAGGCTTACACTCTTCTTCCATGTTTGCAAATGTCTTTCTTTTTCTGCTCTTCCACAGTGACCTCAGGTATTTTGAAGCAGTGCAGCTGTAATGCAATGTAATGAAAAGCCTGCTGCAGGTCAATGGGACAGTTAAGTCACCTCTCCTCTCTGTGGCAAAGTGCTCCGACCTTTCCAGAAGCTGGTGAAATATCTTCCATATATTGTTACACCACCTTCCCCAAGGGAGCCATGGCCGGATTAGCGGCTCAGTGGCTGCCAAACCCATAGACTGGGCAGACTGAGCAAACCCTCACCTCTGACGCCTTTACAACAGAGGAAGGAAGGAGGAAATATCAGAGACTTCCCACTCTTTTTCTTCCTGTTAGTGGACTTTCAGTGGGTCGTCATTAGTGCCGTGGTGACCCATTAAAACAAGAGACAGCTTCCTCATCATTTGTTTCACAGCTGACGGGGGTTCAGGGGCATCTGTGTGCTGCGGCCCAGAGGTGCAGATTATATTCAACGTCTTCAATTTTACGCTGAATTAGACAGACACTCCGGTTTCAAAGGGAATGCATTGGCAGGATTTGGAGGGTAGCATTACTGAGTGTTTCTGTGGCGAAGGCAATCATTCACACAAACACACGCGCACACACACACACACAAGCACACTGCAAGTATGCATACAAGAAACCAACCTGTGTGTACAAACACAGTTGTAAAAATAACTGCAAATGTTGTGGTGGATTGCATAAGGTTGAAATATGAGATTGACACCCATGATGCGTTGTTAACAAGGCACACATTGTTCTGTTATTGTAACGTATCAAATGACTTTATCACAGTCAATCACACTCACACTCAAGTCCTCCTGTCTGTCCAGCAGGCTCTTGGCAGTTGATTCCTCTGCTGTGCAGTTTGGGACACTGCGAGCCTCTCAGATGTCTGCTTTAAGTTCATTCAGCCTTTTTCCTGCTGGTCTCAAGGGGACAAGGGGCTTCTCTTTCCCTTGCTTCTGCTGACTTTGTGCTGTTTTGGAAAGAGAAGCGGAGAACTTTTCAAAGACGTTTGTGGGCCCCCCACAGGGCGAAGCTGCTCTCTCCATTTCCACCCTCTCCACATACACCCCCAGCCGCATTTGTTTGTTTGCCTGTGTGATCAGCTGCAAGTGAGCATCATCATTCTGCCCTGAATGATGTTGCGCAGATGACAACTTTTGTCAGCATCAGATGGCTGCGTGGATGTTGATCAGGGGATTTCTCGGATCACACAAACCCAATAAGACATCGTAGCCTGGAGCACATCTTACTTGTGTAAAAAAGTGACTGTATGATATATATCTGCACTGGGGGAAGAAGGAAACTTTCCTGCAGGAAGAGTGAGAATACAGTGATTTTGCAGGAGACATACCCTCAGAACAGAGAGCAGCTCCGCTTGACTTGACATGAGCTTGTGTGCCATCCTGACGTACCAGGATCACTTTGCAGTTTCTATCTTTAATCTTGTGAAGTTTACACAGAAAAAAAATGTAAAAAGGATGCAGAAAGGATATTTTACCATGATTTATTCAGATGATGAGCATTTCTAATGGGACACCCTGCTCCATCCATCCAGAAGTGGAGCTCCTTTGCACTTTCTACAGTATACTGTACATACAATCATGGGTGGATGCACAGAAAAACGTGCATACACAGGGCCAGACAAGGACAAACAGGTGCAAACATACATGTGAAATTTATAAGTAACTCTCATTCACCTTTTAGCCAGGTAAAGGACCATGTATTTATATGTTTATATACAATATGTGTGTGTATATATATATATATAAACAATATATGTTTAATTCAATTAAAAAATATATTAAAACAAATTAATATAAATGATACAGCTGTTCTGGAGCTTTCAATCATATCACATGATCTTCCTCGACAGATGGCCAGTTGCCCAGTTGTCATGGAAGTGTAGATGTTGAAATTCCCCTTTTTTTCCAAGCACTTGAAGAATGTGATACTGTACATGAGCAAAAGCTCCAGAACAGCTAATAAATGGACTTTGTGGTGAGATTATTTTGTCAACTGTTGTTTCCAAGGTCAATAATGAACTTTGAACTTCATAAATAATCTAAAAGACAATTCTGAAAAATGCACATTCTGTAGCATCTAATAATCCAGACAATATAATTGGCATACTTTATAAAGTATTGCATACAAATGTTTTTACACCTGAATGATTTGATGCAGTTTTAGGAAAGACAAAGCTGGTAACGCTTTACTTTTGATTGTCATTTTATGCATACACATTCTATATGTCAACAATTAAACAGCCAACTAAAACCATTTGGTGGTCACCCATACAGAAGTTGTAATTTTTCCTGAATCTGTCATATCTAATATTTTCCCACAGTTTTGTCGGCGTTTGTTGGAGCATGTTTGGGTTTTTCTGGTCCTGAAGTCTCTCCCAGATGAGCGGCTCTCAAAACATCGGGCCCTGGATTATTAATATTTATCATTCACACATCCTGCCGTCAATTATTCTCCTGAATGGGATGAGATTTTGTCACTAGCTGAAAAAAACGAGATTGTTGTTTATTTATAAAAACAGGGGCGCCACAGCGGGGGACATTATTTGTGCCTCACCCGCCCTGGCCATGACCTTTGACTGATATCATCAATAGTATAGTAAGCAAATAGGCTCTGTGTCAGGAAATGGAGCAGCGAATTGTGCAACGGTTTTCCATATTACATATTACTACCTCTGACGAAAAAACTTTGTCGACAGTGATGTAAAACAGGTCACAGTAGAAAGACCTGAGGCATCTTAAGCAGCTCATTAAATTTCACTTTCACTATAGATGGAATTCTTAATTAGATGAGCTTAATTGCCTGTCAGACATTTGTGTTTACCCACTTTCCTTGTCTAGATCAATTCCCACAGCAGGGAGGCTGCCAACCTGCCCTGCAGCTTCTGGTTCCCCACTTCATTTCCTAATGAGCCCGATTATATCAGCCACCAGCTTTTTAGAATTCAATCACATGATCATTTTTCAGATTTGTGCACTTCACTGAGAAATACACCTCCACAGAGAGTAAGAGGTGTTAGCAGGGACTGTGATGAACAATGCCTGAGAGCATGTGTGTGCGATCTCTGACATCAGCTTATAAACATGGAAAAAAGCAGGTCTGTACCACTTTCTAATAAGGCATACATTTAAAGCTTTTATGAGTTGTCACCAATGGCTTTTACTAATGTTTAATGAATCATTTATTAATGCTTTATAGAGCAATAATAAGGCATTTTTAGCCACGCTAACAACATGGTCTGTCAGCCGGTCCACCACTTTGGTCCAGAAATATCTCCACAACTGAATGGATTGCCAAGAAACGCTGTACAGATATTTATGGAGGATGAATCTTAAAGAATTTAGTGATTCCCTGATTTTTCCTCGAGCGTCACCATGACGTTAACATTTGTAGTTTTGAGTGAAATGTCTCAACAAAAATGGTGGTCCTCTTACTTTTCATCTAGCACCATAACCAGGTCAAAATTTAAATGTGTCCAATACTTTGGTTTATGACCAAATACCTGCAAAACTAATGACATTCCCATCAACCTCAGCTGTAGCCAACTCTTAAGTCACATGAATAGAAAATCTTCATCATTTACCATAAGCATGAGCCTCTAACTAAGCATGACCTGCCCACACACCACCATTGTAGAAAAACATTACAGGGTGTGACACCAAGATTTGATTTTCCATTTTCACGTTCACCCAAACATCGTCTTATTCTCATAGTGTTGGTTTTGTTGCAGTCGTATGGTGCAGACCTGAACTGTCAACCCCAACCCACAGTTCTCACACACATTGTGTGAGGAGGGACCGGGGCAAGACCCGAGTCGACACAGGATAACATAGGTGATGAGTCTCTATAGGGGCGCAGGGTGAGGGACAGTGACATCACGCACCCCCAGCCCAGAGATAGGATGTGAGATAGACACCCAGAATCTTGTTTATTTTCAGTCAAGGGGGAAGTGGATGAGTTAGAGAACTGGAGATAAGGAAAACAATACATCATCTGCTGATTTCATATTCTTCTGTTAGGTCACTGCATGTATGGGAAGCTGACACCTGACAGGCAGTGTAGTATAATTAATTTTTTTTACATCTGAGTAAGAGCATTTTATTAAAGGTCAAATCTGATGAGATATTTTACAGGACTGTTGTACTTGCAGGCTAAAACCTTTGCTGATGTTACAGGCAGTTCCAGATGTTTCACCCTGGTTTGTTTTTTGTTGGTGGTCTGTGCACAAGCCCGTGACTTTCTCATGATTACTGTCCTCTTCCCACCGCTGCCGCTGCATATTCAAACCTTCCCTAGACCTCCAGCCTCAAACCCCATGTTGGCCTGACCACATCATACATCCATATATTTCTCCATATATAGAGTGACCTAGTTTGTTGCTAACATCATGCATACATTTCCATGTCCTCAAGGTGAAGATAAGTGGTGACCAGCATGTCGTCTTGTCAGATAAAGCTATTGTTGACTGCAGTTTATCAGGCTGGAGCAGAGAAGAAGGTCAGCTTTGCAGAACACATGCTGACCTTTGCAGTATCTATATTCAAATGTTTTGACTAAAAGTCTGTGTCAAGGACTTTTCTACACATGTTTTGTATGGATTTGTTATTTTTATACTGTCCCTGTATGCTGGTGAAATAATGTATACCAGCATATTGTTTCTGCAGGGTTTTTTTCATTTGATTTTCAATTTTCATTGAATATCCATTGAATTGTCTTAGATATGACATGGTTTGACTGCAAAACACCATTAAAATGTGAAATTCTCAGCGTCCTGTTAGCTAAGTGATTACAGCACATGCCACATAACCACAACATCGCTGGTTTGATCCCGGCTGCATCTCATGCCCGTCTCTCTCTCCTCCTACTTCCTGTCTGCTTCTTCTTCTCTCTACTGTTCGACAAAGGCAAAGAAGTGAAAGTCAAGTTCATTAACTAGTTTTGATAACTGTCAAATAAAATCTCTTATTTCATCACCATGTTTTATCTGTGTGTTGAACAGTGTCACGGTTTGTTTCTTACTTTTGAGCTGTACATCTGGATGTACATCATCCTGTAAGATTGTATAACCTCTGGCAAACTTTGCCCAAAATCTTTAATGGAGAAAACTTCTTTTGAGGTGCTGACTTGGCACAGAAGCATTTTCTGAAAACATCCCTTCAACGTCTCTTCTAATATCTGTCAGGGTGTGTCAATGAGTTGGAAACCTGGGCAGGGAATGCATCACCACACATTCCTCTGCTGGTGGGGTTCACGTCACTAAATCTAAGCAGAATGAGAAATTCTCCGCGTTACTTTCCCAGAGTTTTTCAGACGACCAATGCTGTAGTGAATCCATGGCTACGTGCTCTTTAGTCCATCAACAGACCTGATGTGAGGACTGCGGGCTGCCTGCTTGAAAAGCACAGGAAAGTGTAGATGTGCAGTTTGTGTGACACAGCCTCAAAAAGTCTCCAAGGGGAAAAGGTAGACACCTTGTCCACCCTGGGACAATGGGAAACAAAACTGTCTCACGTCATGGAACACAACCATTCTTAGTCCACCAGGATACAGCAGGGAGGGAGGCTGCTGAGTCAAGATAGACAGGCAGTCAGTGAGTTAGTCTGACATGTCGCTGTACATGACTTTTACCACTCTGCAAAGACCTTCGGCCTCTGGCATGCTGGAGCTGCCTGGTGTCCCTGCAGTGTGCTGGCACCAACTTCTGAAGAGCAACCCCTCTGTGTTGATACGATCGTAAACACTGATTAAGTCTCTTATCGCAATGCACAAGAAAAGAGCTGGGAAATAATTTGTTGCATTAATGTCAGTAACAATAAATGCGTGGGCTGTGATACAGGAAGCAAACGTCTGTGGAGGTGTATGAGAGAAAATGACTGAATCGAAAGGGGATTTTTGCTGATAAGTGACATGTGTGGCACCAGGAAAAGGTTTTATTCCGAGAGCTAATGTATTGATTTTAACAAAAAATAAATGGCTCAACTATATTACTATATTAAAATATAGGCATCCTTATAAATTGTTTTTGTTTTGAAATCCACAAACCATCTTAAAGAAATTGTTAGACATTTTTGGAAATAGGCTATGTTTATTAGTTTTCTTGCTGAGAGTTAGATGAGAAGATTAATACCACTCTCATGTCTTAAGTATGGAGCTAGAACCAGAAGGTGATTAGCTTAGCATTGCATAAAGACTGGAATCAGGGGGAAACAGCTAGCCTGGCACCTGCCAACACCTCTAAAGCAGTGGTGTGTCCAGACTTTTTTCACTGAGGTGGGGCACTGACAAGGGGTGGTATGAAGTACCTGAATGTGAGCACGCACACACACACAAACAAACATAAACACACACACACACACACACCTGTTGGAATAGCATTCATTTACAATGTCTGTCTCCACTACTCATATCTACTTACCCTAACCCAATCAAATTTCAGGGGTGGCCAGTACATGCAAATCAGCATGCTAACATGCCCACAGTGACAATGCTAACATGGTGAAATTTAGCAGTTATAATATTTACCATACTCGTCAGCTTAGTTTTGGGTTATTATTTGGGCCTATCTATAACCCAAATGCAAGGATATTTCTAACAGATTACTATTTATTCTTGCAGGAAAATAATCATGGGGTACCAGCTCACCTTAAAGGAGCTGTATCATAAACATTACTATCAGGTGGTCATTCTTAGGATCTAAATGTGCTGATAGATGTGTCCTCCTATCTAAGAGAAGAGCTCGCTCACTTAGCTGATTGCTGCGGTTCCAAGTCAACACCTGCTGTCACGTGGGCTCCTGAACACTGAGACCTTAAGTCAGCAGCACGCACTTTTTCCAAGCAAAGGAATTTGTGTGTGTGTGTGGTTTCATGAGAAACGGTCCCACCAGACATCCTCTGTGCCTGTCTCTTTGTGAACGCTCTCCTGCAGCGCCTGCCTCTTATTCAATCTCCTCACAAGCAGGAAGAGGAAGCTGAGTGTTCGATTGTGTGTGAGAGTCAAACACTGATCAGAACTTCTCCGGATCACCCCTCCTCTAATAACAAATTATGTCATGAGCATAGAAATATGTGACAAATGGCACAACCATGATAAGTATGTCAAAATATACTCATGATGACACAGAGCTTTGTCTATAATGTTGCTTTTTCGTAAGCATGTCCATTATCCTTCCTTCTATTATATCACACCACTATCATTAAAATCTTTCCTGTGAAATCACTAACTTGTCAGTTGTATTTTTTTCCTCGGGTCATGGTAAGGAATGTGACTGGAGAGCTGTGTCAGCCAGCTTTGATGGTTCAAGACGAGGAGAGAGGGAACATTGATTATTGATTATTTTTTCAGCTGAAGACGCCAGGACGCTGGTCCACTCTGGAGCACACTGACCCACACCAGCAGCATGGACCTCTGCTCTGTCGAGACCAATGTACCAATTAGAACAGGCTACGCACACACACAGCCTTAAAGCTGCACTTGTCAATATTTTCATATGAACAATGGGTCAAATGACAATGTGTAATGTCAAAGGAGTCACTGAACCACAGAGAATAATCACCCGATCTGCAGTTCCCCTCAGCTCTACAGAGCTTTATAGCGTCTTTCAGCTGATTGTTTTGGTTTTACAAACATTACTGTTTTGGTTCAGTCTCACTGCTGTCATAGGCCTTTTTCTGAAGCAGACATTTTGACTTGTCATAGTAGGAAAAACACATTACTAATAACATTAACAATTGCTCCAAATTCCAAAGCAGCTAAATTCAGCCGTCATTCAATGTATTATTTACAACTTGCTTTTCCTACCGTGACATTTCAGAATGTCCTCTGTACACCACCTGTCTGCACCAAACAGCAGACAAAAGAAGTTAGCAACTAGCTGGTGTTGAAGAAAAGAGTAAAATCCAACCCAAGGTTTGCTGTGATGGAAGGGAAGTTTATTCAGTGATCCGGAAAACGGTGAGTCATAGTGTCACAGACCGGGTCTGGAACAGAAGACTGACCCCGAGCAGAGGGCTGAAGGTCATTTATATAGGGTTAACAAAGAGTGGTCAGACACTATGTGAATTATGGGTGGTGGTTAACAGACATATGGTACAGGATGCAAGAACAAAAGGAGGGGGGGTGACATTTCCATATACAATAGGTGAGGAGGAAAGGAAGCCAGGAGACATTAACACATGAGATGCACACCAGGTAAGAGGAAAAGGGGGGTGTCAAGGCTACTATAATCATGAGATGCGAGCTAGGATGATCAAGGGCCTAGTAGGACAGAGTCAGCAGGGGTCAGGAGACGAGGGGTAGAAGAACAGCAAATTCTCAGACAGTCAATATACAACTGGGGCATCTACACTAGTAAGAATATTTTTGTATTCTTCCACACTGGTGAACAGGAGTTGGTGGAAACCAAAGCAGAGCTAAAAGGAGAGAGACCATTGGACTTTCATCAGCTGGTCAGAAACACGACTCCAAATTAATGCTAATGTTGCTGTGTGTCTGCTGGATGTGTGTGTGTGATGTCCAGCTTGTTGTGGATTTCTGCCCCTAAGTGGCCAGAAAGATAACAAATGACAAGAGTTTTAAAGGGTCCTGTCACTAATTTTCCGTGGTTAACATGAGTTAGTGTTAGCACTACACGCCACTGAAACTTTCAAGATGGCAGACATTAGTAAAGTCTTGATGGAAATCATCAGCAAAGATTTTCCACAACAGCTTTTTTTCAACAACCTCCCCACACACAAAAACCCCAACTCAACATAAATAATAACTTATAAGTAATCAAAATACAAATGTATTACCTTTTAAACACAACATAATGGTTATTTTGCTATTTACCTGCCTTTAAAAGTAGTCTAAAATCTGTTTATGGATAATTTAATTTAGTTATTATAAATCCATTAACATGATGTATTTATTGATGGAGGTTTTTATTTACTTATTTATAAAGCTCGCTTAAATTTGTTCCAATTTAATTGATTGTTCTTGTTATATTTTTCATTTTGTTTGAGAAATGACTGAATTTTCTTAAAACACGCTCTTTTGATCCAGTGGTTGAGGAACTATTCCTGTTAAAGTCTTATAATCCTCTGGGCCTGTTGACTGGCTCATCTTACTCATTTTTCCAGTCAGCATTTGAACCAGACAGCCTCCACTTTCAGAGGAGGTGGTGTTTTTAGCCACTCTGGGTCCAGTATGGTGAGGATGTAGTCTTCACTTTACACAAGAAAACCTACATAAACTGCAGTTATTTTCACACAATATGAGACCTTTATTGCAGGTCATAAAGCCTTAATACCTACATATTTCTTCATTATGTGTGTGATGTCAATATGAATTATTCCTGCAGCACCTCCTGAATGGACCCAGCTGCTTGGTGTCATTAAAAAGGGAAACCCTCATCGCTGCCTTAAATAAGAACAGATCAATTCACTCCACTGCTTCTCCGTTTTGTCACAACACATGCTGTACACGCTCAAGAAGATAAAGTCTTAACAGTACACGTCATACTCCAGCCTCTGCTCCTCATGCGTAGTTGCTCCCTGGTGTGTTGCCACAGCTTCAATGAAACTGTCAGGTTATAACATCCACCACACATGCACATCCCTCCTACATGGCTTTAATAAGTAAAAGCGCAGCATGCTCTTTTGTCTTGCCCTGGGGGCGTGCTGCTTCTCCACATACATGTGAGGTGTATATTTAGAAAAGTTGTGCATAACAGTGGGTGTTGAGTGAATGGATGTGAGGAGTTACTTTTAACACTGGAACCAATGACCCATGTTCTGCAAAAACAAGCACACATGCATGGGCTCAGATGGGTCAGCATGGACACACGCACAGCTTCACAGAGAATGATTTACATGCATACACACACACACACACACACACACACTGACACATAGTGTGTTAGGGAGAGGGAGATAAACCCCAGATGCACCGGCTCTGCTCCCACCCCTCCCTGCAGAGGAAACCCCAGCATGCAGACACAGCACTGCGTGATGCTGCAGCGATGTATTATTTCAACATGGATTCTCCCTTTCACTCCATTTACACAGTTTTATGGCGTTCAGAGAGCTTCGGAGCAAACAAACGCATCAAGCAGAGCACGTGGACATACATTATGTCGTGTTGGCAAGCAGCAAAATCCAGCTCACACCGCAGGTTGAACACTTTGTACTCAATGAAAAGTGTGTGTGCTATTTTAGCTCCTCCACTGGAGCATTTTCATTTGTTCCTTCTTTTTTTTTCTGTTGGTGAAGCAGGTGAGAGATCACAGCAGGGGAAGCCCTCCTCTCTCTCTCATCAGCATGCATCCTTTAATCACTTGCACATATTCATTATTCACCTCCCACAGGCTATGAATTATTCAACACTTGGTTTTCCACATGGGAACAGTAAGAGAAGACACAAGGAATGCCTGGTCCCTGTCTTTACTCTTCCTCTCTCTCCTCCTCCTCCTCCTCCTCCTCCTCTCCCTCTTCCCTCCGGCTCAGTCTCCCTCTCTCATGCACCATTGTCACTCTGGCACAGAGGAGACAAAGATGGGGAGATCAGTGGGCATGTTCTACCCTGAGGCTGGGTTTATGTTGTTCTGCCAAAATCCATCGTTACTGCCTCGAAACAAACCAGTAACTCTGTTCATAAGAGAAGCCCAGACTGAATGAATTTCAAGCAGTATACCACATTTGAGAACAAAGCAGTTTTGCTCATGTAAACAACAGAATAACAGCATGTGATATGGTTCTTTAAAATATCTGCTGTGCTTTGCTTCTAATACAAACAAATCCTCATTCAGTCATTTGATTAATTATTCATCAAGCAGGTATGGCACAAAGATATGAGCAGCAAATCGTAGTACACCTGCTTCCTGTCACTGAAAGTGATGAGGCATCCAAATCCACAGAAAAAGTCGTTGAACTCTGCTCTGCCCTGCTCCCATGACAGCTATTACGTTTCCCTCCACAGCCCCAGCCGCATGACGGCCATTAACAGGTTAAAGTAAAACAGTTAATCTTTAGATGTCCCTCACCTATACAGGTAGCTGTTAAAACAAGATTGTGAACAAAGAGGATATTGATGCCGTTTGCCTTGAATTTTGCTTTCTCAGGGTCAGCTGCGATACAGCCACCATCATGCAGTATATCTTCTTCACCCTGTTTGGACAGGGAGATGGTTGCGAATTGGAATTAAAATCGATCGATGTCGGTGTGCCTGTGCAGCTGCGGCTCTCTCATCTCACGCAACGTTATGGTGTCAGAGGCTGCTGTCATACATCTGTGTTACTGTGTCCACTGGGAGCAGCCTGCACTAGTCTGCTGCTATGTCATCTGCAGGAAAGGGAAGGAATTTGTTTTTTTTGTGTTTTTTTTAACTTTTATTCATTCTCAACAGAGCAATTACAGCATATAAATCCTGGGTTCCAATATAACTACCAGATCTGACACACACACTTTTGTGTTTTGTTTTGCTCCTTGTGGTCCGAGCAGAGCAATCACTCTTCAGAAATAACCAGTGTGTCACCTCCTCAAACTCAGCATTACTGCAGGAAAGAAGCCGTTAATAAAACGTGGAGGAGAGAGCAGATCTCTCCTGATCACAGCCGGGGCTTTGGCAGTGTGAAACCTTGGCACAGAGGGAGGCACAGCAGGACTTAAGGGACGACTTCCTACTCTGTCATGGATGCGCCCACACAGCCAATCTGCCACTACGGCTATCTGACTGAGCCTCCCAGGACCCTCAATGCAGCTACACCCTTATTTGGGCTTCCTCCCTTTGCCCCGCACTCATATTCCTGGAGGGAGACAATGGTGCATGAAGTAATTTTAGAAAATTAATAAAAATATACAATAAAAGATCTAGAATATGCCAGGGCAGCACAAAGCAATTCAATCTTTATGCAGAAAATGACACTATGAATAAAGCTGCAAGATTTCAGCGAATAATGTAACAGCATAAATCTGTAATGTCATTAGATGCTAAATCCTTAAATCTCTTCTGTGAACTCCTGCCAAATCTCTGCCATTAAAATGTTTGTGTTTTAGGTGCTTGAAGGTCACATCAAAGACTATCATACCTATCACACCTGACTGAATTCCAACTGCTTCCTGCATCTTAACCTCTTTTAGCAACACATTTACACACCCATTTATAATGTTCAACTCACTTCATTATCTATTAATAACTCATATTAGATGCAATGCCTCATTTGGATTGTCTACCAAAGACTTACGGCATTCATATGTGCTCAGGATTTTACTACATGATGAGAACTTCATTCTCTCACTAGGTTTTATTACGCTTTTCATTGCATTATACAGTCTCGTTACAGTAATTAGGAGTAGCTATAAATATTTCAGGTGTTGCAACACAACACGTATGTGTTGAACTAAGGACTTTACTGCCTGGACGGAGGATGTGGTGGAAGAAAGCTCACAGCAATCTGTCTCAATGACCGGTTTCACCTTGTAACACATGTTCACTGTAGTTCTAGCAGAGAGCCAAAGAAAACTCTCCTTCCTTCTGCTCTGACTGACATTGGTGAGTAAGACATAAAGGATAAAAGCACAGTGCAAAAACAAACTCCCCTTTTTTTCCCACTGGCATTTTATTTCCTGAAATCTCACATGAAATCCCCACAGATTGATTTGAGGAATATCCTGTCAGTCAGTGAATTTAGAGTAATACACTGACAAACTAGTTTGAAGCACGTTGGCTGGGATTATGGCCTGAAGAGTTCAGGAGCAAAGCCACATAATTAACAGGGTCCTTATCAGATGTGCCACCAAGCAAAAATGTTTGTCCAAGCAGAGTGCACAGTCTCGACAATGAAAAGAGACAGGATGCAGAGAGCACTATAGGAAACATACAAGTACATCCGCACTACACTGGGACCAGTTCATTAGCAGCAGTCTGTTTCTGTTAATAACTGTGGATTACTATTGTTAGACATGTTTTAAATTAATGGGCAATACAAATTGCTAGACCACCTAAACCATAAGATACCCCTCACAGTAATAATAATAAGAATCAACTATTTATACAGCACTTTTCAAAACAAAGTTACAGAGTGCTTTACATGGCTGAACCAGGATTCAAACATTTCAGGACTGCAATGAGGCAAATAAAGTGAGACATTTATAAAGAATACAAAAATAAATACCCAACAATAAAATAACAATAATAATAAAACAGATAAGACATGTTGGAAATAAAACAGTGTGCTAGCATTAATACAAAGCTTTTTAAAGATACGTTTTGAGAAGTGATTTAAAAGATGATCAGTGACTCTGCAGCCCCGGATCCTCAGGCAGGGAGTTCCCAAGCTGAGGGGTCCTGACTGCAGAAGCCCGGTCACCGTAGATAATGTGTGAGACTTTTTTTTAGCCCACTTGCTGTTTGGTAGATCGCTATCATGACTTTGCGTAGGCCTATAAAAAATATTCCACCAGATAAATGACTGTTGAGATAGATCATTCACAAAACTCAATGCAAGCCATCAGTGAAGAAACTGAACTGATATCGGATCTACTTGTGGATGTTATCAGAGGATATAACACGTCTGACCATTAACTACGCCTGAACAAAATACAGACTGAGATAAAGATATATAAATATCATGATACAATTGACACAGAATCTACTGTACTGGTTGCATTTTGCACCTTGGCCAGACTGCTGGACTTTTATACTGCTGTACTCTGAACTTATTTTACTGACCAATCTGAGCAGGTCAGAACTGAGGCTGTTACTTCTCCTCACAGCTGAACATGTCAGTGTTTTCTTTCACCTCTGATGTAGTGGTAACACGGGTGCAGCAGGACTTCTGAAAAGCATATCAACAAAAATTCTAGCTTTGGGGAATTGTGTCCCCCTTTATTCTCTCTTTCTCGCCCCCTATATTTCCCGCCCCCCTTGTTTACTTATCAATAATGCATAGATGAACACCCTTTCAAAACTGTTTTTACTGCAGACTGCTTTTTATTTTTTGCCGACTAACAAATTTATTCATAACAACATGTAAGAGCAGGTTTTACAGCAACTATGAAAATAACTAGTGCCTAACAATGACAGGGCGAGATGGGATGAATGAAACAATGTCATGTAATTAGCTGCAGCAGAACTTGAAATAACTTGTATTCTGAATATCAGAGAAATGACAACTGAAGATCTTTGCTTTGATCTATAGTGCTTTCTCTTTGCAAATCAGGACTTCTGGAGCTGATTTTAAATTTGTTAACCACATTCTAAATAAGGTAGAAACACCTAGATGCCACTTTGTTATGATCCTATGATAATTCCTGTTCAAATAGTGCAATTTACAGTAACAAGAGCAACCAACGATATACATCCATATCTGTAAATGTTAATCCCACAATCACAAGCTTCCTAGTAAAATGCAAATATAAGTGACAATAACTACAATTCGACAGACTGGAAAGGACAGAGAGGATTTTTAGACAATAAAGCCGTCTGATGGATTGACGTTTGCCAAAAGCTAAGCCGTCCTTGCCTCATTCAGTCTGATGTGGCCTTGACCTCTGCCAGCTTTTTTCTCAGTCAAGGTTATAACTTCTTTTGTAACGCACAGCTCCTCTGAGCATTGTGAGTGTTTTTTTAGCTGCATGGCTCTGTCTCAGAGAGGCTGCAAAGATGGTAAGTACATGGAAAAACAAACACACACTATGTCTGAAATAAGTGAAAATCCAATACCACACTTTTCTTAAAGGTCTATAAGTCAATGAGGTTTGGTTTGAGGTAGAAATGTAGAGATTTGTTTTCACTCCTGCAACAAAGATCTGAAGTCCTGACTGAGTTGGTGAAGATCTGTCAGCTTCTGGGAAGGAGTCAAAGCAATGTGGAAAAATGTCAAATGTGTACTAGCTGCAAAGTGAGAGCAGGAGCCTGCAGGTAGAAGAGAGCAGCTTGCCTGTGAAGCCTTGTGGAATGACAAGAGTGACCTGAACAGGTTGTGGATATGGCAACTGGGAGTCAAGTCATTTGTTGCTCTGTGAAGCTGTTAGAACCAACCTGTGTCATTAGAGCTTTACGAAAATGTGCGTGGATGCCTCAAAATGCACTTCGTGGTCTAGTCTCACCAGGATCAAATCCATGGAAGTTGGAAACGCACAGTGCTGTAATCCAAGGATAGGTATGTTGAACAAGACATCACTGACATGGGGTGGGAACCAAAGGAATAGCTCCAAAAATAGATTAAAAGTACTTTTATTTTGAAACATCCCAAATGAATTGGTGGGAAAATGTCTTGGGACAGGAAATTAACACTGAACTCACCATTAACCTTACATTAATTTCAGGCAGATGGCAGCGCTATGGATTGTTTGGATGAGTTTGTCACTCTGTGAAGCACTTTATTACAAATCTGCCTTGTTTATGCTTAAAATGCACAGTAAATTATACTTTTTTTTGAGCCAGACAGTATAACTTCAACAACAAAAAATTCCAACATTAAATTCTGTTGATTTGATTAGCTCAGTGTCTTGGGAATAGAGTGTCCCAACTCCGGTATGTCATTTGGTCAATGTGAAATGTTTTGATTTAATGAGAAAGTATGCTCCCCTAGAATGAATCAGAACAAAACTTTTTGGAGGGGAACCAGGGGGTCACAGGGTTAAAGAAAATGGTAGACATGAATCAGATGTAAAAAGAAAAAAAAATACAGAGAAAATACTGTGCCTTTCAGTCTGCAACAGTCTGTGGAGTCGCTCTCTCTGGGATTAAGACGTTATGTGGGAAAAGCAAGTATACATCAATTTGTGGCAATCAGAGATGGGAAACATACCTGGATCGTGAATAAGCCAATGCCACATGCATTGCAAACCAAAACTGGATTGAGGCATGTATGGGTCCATTCAGTGAGACTTAAGTGTTAAACTTCAATTCGACACGGTTCATTGTCAAAGATGGTCAAAAACTGACAATTGAAGACTTACTGCATGTAACACTTTGAATTTTTTCAATTCAATTCAGCACAACAGGACTTCATGTGTGCTATGGGACTGACGAAACAGAAAACCTTCAAAACTGAAAAGCTAAAACAAATACTTCTTTGAAAATGTTGATGCATTAACAGTTTTTTCCTCATGTCAATTTGTACATCAATTTCAGACTAAAATGAAAATCTCCAACACAACTATTATGTTTCGGTGTCATAATCCTGTTCTCAAAAAACTGCAGAAATTAGGTTACAGAATTCTGAACCTTTCTTGCAAGTGGGTTAACCTAACCTTCACTCCACAAATGCCACTTTGAGATCATGGCACACCACTCTCTTCAGATACACTTGCAATGTAGTGCCAGTAATTCCCTCATGATTCAACCATACTGGGTCACTATAAAAATCTATGCTGGGAAGACAAAGGTGCAGTGAAAATATTTTTATATGCTTAATTTTGTAAATAGCGCTTTTATCTTAATGGAAAAACCATATGCAATTTTTTAAAGAGTATTTTTTTGGCCGTTTTATTCCTTTATTTGCAATTTGACAGTGGAGAGACGACAGAAAATGAGAGGAGAGACAGATGGGAAATGACAGGCAACAAAGTTTCCCAAGCGGGCAGACCCAAACCAGGGACGCTGCAGGTCATGGTCAGTGCCTTAAACCCCTAGGCCACCAGTGCACCCTGAGTCTTGGTGATTTTCCAGTACATCCTGCAACTGATAGAAAACTCAGCCTGACGTGGACACAAGACATCAACCATTGCTTCATAAATTGGTAGACATACACATTAGTATTACTATCACTATGTTTGTGAGGAGGTGGATAGTTTTAAATAGAGTTTTGCAGTACACTTCCTGATTTTGCTATAGCATCTACCCCTCAAATCCCAAAATATCCTCCCAGCTCACTATTCACAGTCAGGGCTGGATAACAGTCAGTTGCTTTGTAGTAATTTCATTAACTGCAAATTTATTTGGGAATTTACACCACTAAAGCACATTATCAACTTAAATGATAAGGGCCTTAAAGTGGGTAGCCTACTGCATTTTTACTTGCCTTTTCTACTTGTAAAAACGTGCATTGTGCATATTCCTGAATAAATTTGTGTTTAACGGGATTTCCACAAACAAGGGCTCAAAGGGAGCCCAAAGCTCATTTTTTACCCCGGGGCCCCTTAGTAGGTTAATCCGTTTGGGGTGTGGAGGTTACTGGACACTTTGACAAAATCAGTGAACTGATGCTTCTGCGCTCTGCCGATTACGTTAATGTACGAGTGTCTGGCCCCATCTAGTGTCATTTATTCAGTGTCGTATGGCAAGAAAATAATGTGGATTTAGAATACAGTATAGTTTCCCCGTGTTATGGATTAACTATTATTTATTAATATAATAATAAAATAATAATAATAATCATTAATTCTGTGTGTGTCTTTTCCTTTCACGACCTTGACATTTGCCAGCCGGGCCAGAGCACATGGCTGCTTTTAATTTGGTGGGGAAAGGAAACACAATGCTACCTTCATGTTTCATCTTAAGATGCTTCCTGTCAAGTAGCATTACTTCCACTTCCAAATAACATTAACAATATTGAATAATACAATACATACTAGAAATGATCTCATAATACATTCACGATTCGGTCGATCGCAATAATGTCATTTTTAATTTTTTGTTTCTTTGTTTGTTTGGGCGGTAACTGATAACGTGAAACCATGTTCAGTGAGACATTTCCGACAGTAACCGAAGGCAGCAAGGAAAAAAAAAACGACTCTGCGGTCACGTGACTACAGAATAAATCATGTGACTGACTCAGCATCAGAAGCCGCGGGCTTACTTTCAGAGTGGGCAGCAGTCGGGGATTTGTTCAGGATGGTCGTACCTGAAAGGCTCGGGCTGTTCCATGCTTTGTGCCTGTTAGCCGTGTATGACGCGGTGTGTCTGCTGGACACCGGCATGCTCTTCCCCCGGGAGTCTTCCTCCAGAGAGGTGAAGGAGCTGAACGGGCTGTGGGGCTTCAGGGCTGACAAGTCTCCAAACAGGAACCAGGGCTTCGAGAGGGCATGGTACAAAAGTCGCCTGGCAGAGGTGAGCAGGGCACTAGGCTAACGTTAGCTAACAGCAACTCTGAATAAATAAAGCAGGTCACTTGTTTGACAGGTGAAACAGTTTTTAAAAATGCTCCTCATAACTCTGGCAGTAATCTGCAATAGTTATACGTTTTACATTAAAATACATTCTAATACATTAGAATACCTTTTAAACTGATAACGTTACTGTAAACCTGCAGCCAATATATAGGTAAAAACACGTAATAGTAAATCTACACCACAAAGTGTGTCTGCAGAAACTTACAATGAAAATATACATTGTGTGTGACAGAAATTTTATTTCTGTCTTATTCATTTGAATCAATTTGTGACCCCTCAGGTTGGGATTCATCCATTGCCATAGGAGCAAAATGAAGATCAAGTAAAACAGTCATTATTAACACCCTATTATTATCATGGTGTTATTGTTAGTGTGGATTATTAACTAAACAAAGTAAATTAGCAACTCTAAACGTACTACTGAGTACAGCAGATACACTGTTAGAAAGAAAATATTGTCTTTTCATTGAAGTTTCTCTTTCCCTAGACTGGCCCAGTGATTGACATGCCAGTTCCTGCCAGCTACAATGACATCACCCAGGACCCCACACTGAGAGATTTCATTGGCTGGGTGTGGTATGAGCGAGAGGTGGTGGTGCCTGCCCGCTGGGTTGCTGATGAAGGAACAAGAGTGGTTCTCAGAGTGGGAAGTGCTCACTATTATTCAGTCGTGGTGAGCATCACATGTAAAAAAATAAGTCATCTGTATCACTCACTGCAGTTTTGATATATGACACTCGTCCCTTTAAAGCTTAAGTGATCAAGCTAATTTGGAATCATTGTGTTTACCTCTTGCAGTGGGTGAATGGGGTGAAAGTGGCAGAGCATGAAGGTGGCCATCTTCCTTTTGAGGCTGAGATAGGCAGTTTAATCCGCAAGGACCCAACTATGCCGTGCAGAATCACCATCGCTGTCAACAACACTCTGACTCTGGAGACTCTTCCTCCAGGAATCATCCAGCACATGGACGACCACACCAAGTAACCTCATTTCTTTATTTTAAATTAAAACTCTGACTTGATACGAAAGGTTAAATTCATTTGTGTGCTCACTTCACTGAAGCAAACTAACTTTGATTTGCTTCGATTCACATGTTCAAAATAATTTATAGTTTTTAAAATATTATTTTTTTCCCCCAATTTCTTTAATAATGGAAATCAGTGGGCAGAATGTTCAAACCTACAAGTCTTTCAAGCAAGTAATTTGAACTTTAAACAAGTCACAAAACTTTCACTTTAAACATCTTTCCAGTTTTTGAGAAATTAATAAAGTTAATATTTTATGTTTTTATGTCAGATTTTAACATTGGTGTGCATTGCGCTGAATGGTTAAATCATAAAAATGACTATTTTTTGACCCTTCATCTGCTGTCATCACTTACACATCAAGTGATATATCAACTGTTTTCACACCTTACACATCATGTGACCCTTCAACTGCTTTCATCAGTTTTACGGTTCTTCAACGGTTTTCATTGCTTACAATACGGATGACTCAGCAGTGACACTGCAAATGACATTTCAGCTCCTTTCATCACTTAAGTGATATTTCATCTCATTTCGGTTACTTTGACTCCTTTCTTTACTTACACCTCAACTGACACTTCAGCTCCTTTTAGGTGCTTTAACTTCAACTCTTGCTGCCATACAAATACATTTGGAAAGCTCCATTTGCTATTTCCAGTGTTTTGAACAGATTTTTTTCTTTATTCAGAGAATCTATACTTTTCTAGTTTGCTGTAGTATTTGGGCCAGATTAAATATGTACAGTTGCCTGTCAGTGAGTATTCAGATAAGGAGGAAATGTAATTGCTCAACAGGTATCCTGATGGTTTTTTTGTGCAAAACATCTACTTTGATTTCTTCAACTATGCTGGCATACATCGTCCTGTATTGCTGTATACCACTCCTAAGGCTTATGTGGATGACATCACTGTGGTGACTGACTTCTTGGATAACAATGGTATGAATGAAACCACAGATTTACTCATTTTCAAATCATCACTGGCACCAAAGCATTTGTAAGAGAGTAAACTGGTAGTTTACAAAAATCACATGTAGCTTTATTGAACGAAGAGACGGTTTTCTGATTGTTCATGTCTTTTTATGTGACATTGTTCACGGTGTTGTTTCCCCTGTGTTCCAGGTCTAGTCAAATACAATGTATCTGTCCAAGGTGCTGCCACAGCCACCCTGAAGGTGACTTTGATAGACAAAGATGGCCACTGTGTGGCCTCCTCCAGCAAGCCATCTGGAATGCTCAAAGTAGTAGATGTCAAGCTGTGGTGGCCATATTTGATGCACGAGAATCCAGGTTATCTTTACTCTATGGAGGTAAGACAACATGTTTACATACATGTCAAAGCAACTTTTTGCAGAAAGTTTCAGATGCTGGTCACATGAGTATTGCCACTAGATTTGTGAGAATAATACAGCAGTAGCTTAAGAAAGAATAATCTTTTATTAATTATAGTTGGTCATTATGAGGGTAAACAGTGTTTAAAGCACTCAACAGCATATTTACCATATTTAGGAAGATCACAAAACTACATCCTTCACCTTGTGTTCAAGCTTAAGTCAGAAAGAAGTTAATGTATATGATAATACAATAATTATTGTATAACATAATATAACCTCCTACGGGTCTGGGGGTGGCCTAAAGTCTAAAGCTTCACTTTTCTTCTTCACCGGTCTGCTGCAAGAGATGCAAGAAAAACGGTTTCTGACGTCTGCACTTTAACATCTAGGTTCGCTTAATGGCGGCCAATGACAGATCAACATATGAGGATGTGTATACTCTACCAGTTGGCATCCGCACAGTCAACGTTACCAGCACCCGGTTCCTCATCAACAACAAGCCCTTCTATTTCCATGGAGTCAATAAACATGAGGATGCTGATGTGAGTACCACTAGAGGGAAGCAAAACCTTTACCAAAGACTCATTTAGCTTTGAACAAGCCCTTCTCCTGTAACATTTACAGAGCCTTCCCTTAGCTCAGCCTCACGGACATTTCATTTCTGAACAGACAGGAAATCTGGTAGAAAAAGTGGATCCAGTTCAATAATGCAATCCTCCTTTCCTCTGTTTACTTTGTGCTGTAGATTCGAGGTAAAGGCTTGGACTGGCCCCTGATTGTCAAGGACTTTAACTTATTGAAGTGGTTGGGGGCCAACTCGTTCCGCACCAGCCACTACCCCTATGCTGAGGAGATCCTGCAGATGTGTGACCGCCATGGCATCGTGGTGATAGACGAGTGCCCGGGGGTGGGCATCAAAGACATGTAAGCATCACTGCTCACATCTCTGTGACCTTTTGGGTGTGTTTGAGGGTTCAGAGTGGTCAACAGAGTGAACACCTCACTGTTAGGACAGAGGACAGACGTGCATGTGGTGTCCATCACTACTACTCTTGATAACCTCCTGAATGTTGTTAAATTAGAGCAACAAAATATATATGCAAGAAACTCATCCCTGTCTAACAATGTTACAAGACACGTTGAAAGATCCTGGCTAAGTTGCAGACTGGACAAACCCACTTACAATGAATATGAAAGTCTGCAAAGAAATACATCAGAATGAAAGATGCATATTCTCAACAGCGTATTGAAAATAAAGTATTTCCCAATAACTGGGGGTTGGAATCGAGTTAAAAAGGTAACAAATCACATTACAAAACATGCACAAAACATTTGCTACATCTAAATTTAATGGAAGTTAATCCAGTTAAATGAATTAAATGGAACTTATAGTGAAGGAAAAAGAGCAAAAAGAAGAATCAGATCATTTACAACTTTAAGCCAAATTCCATTAAGTTTCAATTAATTGCCCGCCCACGTAACATTTTTAGCCATGCTAGCGGTGTGGCTCAATGGATGGCAGTGTCAGCCTTTAGAGGACAGTTTCACAGTCTATCTAAATAAAATACAATACTCCATTTTGTCCCTAAAAAGACTTTAACTTTGGAAGATACCCACGTGATTTGACTAACTCAGGCTGCTGAAGCTTCATATTAGCTTCAACTGAACTTTATAATGCATTGCAGAACGGGCTGTGGATTTTGTCCCCATCTCTTCCATTGGATTTGTGTTAGGAAGAGATCTCTTTACAGCCATCATTGACAGGAGGAATTATTATAGCAACCAATAACTCTTTGAATGTACATGTGGACATGTGAGTATTGTTTTAAGACAGACTTGAAAAAATGTCAACCTATCGTTTAAGGATCAGGGATCAGTATCGGGAACAGGTGTCAGGTGAGTCCTCACTGTTCTTGCATGCAGATGTTGATGGAGTGTTTGCTTTGTCTTGTGGGCCGGTTTGAGACCAGGTAACCTGAAATGTGTCTTTTGTGCCTCGCCGATGTAGTCGCAGTTTCAGGAACGCCTCCCTGACCCATCACCTGGTTGTCATGGACGAGCTCGTACGTCGGGACAAGAACCATCCCTCTGTGGTCATGTGGTCAGTAGCCAATGAGCCGGCCGCAGAGATGCCCCCCGCTGAATTCTATTTCAAGTGAGTACTGGCCATTTAGTTTAGATGTGAAGCACTGACTGGATCCACTAATCAAATATTCATTCATACACAAACCTGATCTGCCCCTTGTGGATGCCAGATTTTCTTCCACCAGAATGCCACTTATCTGTACCTTGAAGTTCTGGCATTGACATTTTAAAGATTTCTTTTGTTGTTGTTCGCATTTTTAACTTTGTTTAATATAGATTGACAAGAACTGGGCTACCAGGACACCCTGTAAAATTTAAAACTGTCTGTATGTGTGGCTGTAGGAGAAATACTGGTTCGTGTCAGTCACAGCCTATCCCTTCACTCTGTCTGTGGAATGCAGTAAAGTCATGAAGCTTCCCTAAACACTAGATCTCGGTAACAGCCTGAGGCTTTAGGAAGATAAACAGAGCAGACAAATTCTCGTCCTGCCCAGTTACCCCACCCATCAAGTAAAGCAGTATGGTGTGTGTGTGTGTTTGTTTGGTGGAGAACAAAGTATAACCGACTAAAGCAGTTTCTTCAAATTAAACATGTATAACAGAAGCGTTTTGTGAAATTAGTTACTATATAACATTGTAATCATAACAAACTTGCAATGTAATCACTAAGGGTGCTTTTTGTTTTCCTTACAGGACATTGATAAAACATACCAAAGCTCTGGACCCTACCCGGCCTGTCACTTATATCACAGACAGTAACTATGCCAGAGACAAAGGGGTGAGTTTTTACAGTACTCGCTTGAATATCAACAGTGTGCTAAAGTGAAAACCACATTATTATTATTATTTGACACATTAGCAGTAATTATTTGGTATTGATGCAAGTTTTTGTTCTTGTTTGAAGAGTAACTTAGCACCCACTGAAAATCTTGTTTTTGCTAACTTTTCACCTCACTGCAGTGATGTAGCTGTGTACTCCAGGGTGTGTCAGTACACAGTGACATCACTGTTGGGTGTGGCTACAAGTGCAACAGAGCACACTTCTGGCCACACCGAGCTGCGCCCATCAGTGATGCAGGCTGTGGTCAGAGGTCAAGCAGACTAGAAACTTCCAACCAAGAGAGAGCAGCAAAACACTGCTTTTCAGTCTGCTGTTAAGTTACTCTTTAAAGTTCATCTAACTGAACTAAAAAAAAAAGGGTTAGCTACCTTCTAGCAGAACATGTGAGATACTAACAACTCACATTTTAAGGTCAGATACAGAAACTTTTCACATTTGTTTAGATCATAAATGAGCAAATATCAAATGCAACGTATGCTTGATAGCACCAATTTTGATCCGGCTGACTTGGCCCTGAATTGTGCATCTGCAGAAACAACAAAAACATTTTAAAGCCCTTGAAAAATTGATTTAGAATTTTAAGTATTTTCATTAAATATTCATGAATAAATAAGCATCAATCAAAGTTAAACTTTAAAAGTTAAAAATATTATTTGTTGTTATTTATTAAGAGTAATACTCAAACTTAAATCTACGTAATCTAGACTGTGTGTGAGTGATTTGATCAGATTGGATTGACAGTGTTGGCAACATAAACAAAAAAACCACAACCGTCGCCAGCCGCGCCCATGTCTAACCTGTGAAAAGAGCACAGACAAAAATAACACAGACAATCTCTCATGTGAAATAACACAAACTGTTAAAACTTTAAAAGAATATAGTGTTTTCAGGTAGGACCCTATCACTCATAGTGTTAAAATATGTTTTCAGGGACTTTAAAGACAGAACCTGATGATATAATCTGACACATCATTCTGAAATATTGAAAAAAAAAATTATATGTTGTAAAAGTTTTAAACACTATGTATGGTGAAGATTACTTGTGTGGAAAAACATTTGCGGAAACGAAGGGCAAAATATACCTTTGTGCCTCTCAGTGCTGCAAGACTGATCATGACACTTGACTCTTGTATATTAACATAATGGCCTTTAGTGGATCTGATTAAGTGCCTGATGAAGAATAAGGGCATCAAGGTATCCTGCTGACCTTCAGAGGTTCATCTGTTCGAACTCTGAAGCTCTTGTTGACCCAATGTCAGACTAAGTTGTTGACATGCCTCAGAGTTGTTCACATTCCTGTGCTGTGAGGAATACCTTTCAGGGTGTAGTCACCAACTTAAAGGTGCTGATTAGTTTGCAGTCACTGACTGTCTGCAGCCACTAAGTTGTAAATTCCTCAGCCTTGTGAATACAGTACCTCTGAATTCAATAATTCCTAATATTGGAAAAGATGGTAAACATGACTACAACATTCACTTTAGGGTCATGGGAATAATGGTTCATATTTTGCAGATAATTGTCACTACTAGAAAATCCCTTGCTTGATTATGAATGAATAAATAAATCTACAAAAAGGGGTTATTGTCACGGCCTTTATTTGTTGTAATTTATGTTTGTAAAAAAATTGATCAGAGTGTGTTTAACAGAAGGAGAGTCATGGACGTGTTGCAGAGTATCTCTTCAAGTCATATTTTGTCTTTTATCTTGTCCTTAGGCTCCCTATGTGGATGTAATCTGTGTAAACAGTTACTTCTCCTGGTACCATGATCCAGGCCACATAGAGGTCATCCCCATCCAGCTCAAGTCTCAGTTTGAGAACTGGTATGGAAAGTACCAGAAACCCATCATCCAGAGCGAATATGGAGCAGATGCGGTGCCGGGGCTTCACAGTGTGAGAATTCACACACATACACATCAAATTACCCAGCT
Organism: Macquaria ambigua; assembly: GCA_008360985.2. Lineage (NCBI taxonomy): Eukaryota > Metazoa > Chordata > Actinopteri > Centrarchiformes > Percichthyidae > Macquaria > Macquaria ambigua. The sequence goes on along the minus strand of VMKM01001205.1, from coordinate 41,602 downwards.
GTAGTGCACCGGCAATTATATTCCTTTTTTTTTTGTTGTTGCTTCCTAAGGCTGTGATGAATTTCCGATTTTGCTAAACCTCAGCCTCCCCACATCTATCTTAGCGATTCTGATTGCAGCACATTTTCCCAGAGACATGTTAATGCCGGGGGTAAGAAGCTGTCTTTTCACTCTCCAGGATCCACCCGTGATGTTTACTGAGGAGTACCAGAAGGTAGTCCTGCAGAGCTACCACGACGTGTTCGACCAGAAGAGGAAGCAGTATGTCATTGGTGAACTCATCTGGAACTTTGCCGACTTCATGACTGTACAAGGTACTGCAGCTGCAGATCACAACAACCTGCAGAACCACCCAGTTTATACACTGCTCCTGTTAATGTGCTGAGTGAATTCTGCTATTTGTTTCCTTCCATGACTCCAGTATATTGAGGGTTCTGTTACTGCTATAGACAGGGCTGTTTTTAGGCAGACGCAAGCGAGGTGGTGGCTGGAGGCGCCAAAAAAGATGAATCAGTGTTTTGTAGTTAACTTCAGACGCACAGTCTACTTATAAAAGTCTGTCACACTGACGTCCAATTCACACATTACATTGTTAAAAAAACACTGCCCACACTGCACTAAACACCTGATGCTGAGAGGAGACTACAGGCAGACTCTGTAGAGGGGCTATATTGGGGCTAATGCTTGCTGTCATATAACCTGCTGGCTGCTGCTTATTTTGCTCTCACCGCTGTGTGGGAATCATGTAGCCCATGAATTCATGTTCCATGCAAACATCATAATATGATCCACACCTCCACCAGGAACACTCATAATAGGTTATGTGCTCAAGTCGAGTCATGTAGTAGTCAGTAAGTCGGAACTTTTGTCTCCTCCCTCTGGCAGTGAGAGTAATTACACAAACACTGTCGATGCGTGCTCATGACGTTTGCCTACAGGGGAGCTCGCCCCCATCAAATTTCCACAGTTCCAAGACAATAATCCATTATTTAGGTAGAGTAAATGTAATAGCTATATAGCCTACTCCAAATATTTTACAAATACCAACCTGTCCAAGAGCAGTAACTTCTCTTCTTTCAGCACTCTCCAACAAGGAAAAGCTACACCAATGGTTATCCGCGTTTGTCCTTGCCGTTGATTGCTTTCTTTTTTTTGACCGTAATCCTTCTGAAGTTTTATCTGGAGCATCAGAAACTTTTCTTGTACGCTTCTTAGGTTTTTCGACCATACTCCTAGTATCTGTAGCATACACTGTCACTACATCGTTCCCCTCAGCTCTGGCAAACCAGAGGCATGTAGAGAGAACTATCTTAAGTCTACTTGAATCATGTGACCATCAAGCATTTTGAACTTCCGTTGACGCGACTCTCTCTACACGGCTCTGGTTTTACTACCAGTGTGCCAGCATGGGAATGTCGCCACAGACACCAAATCGAAAAACTCTGTATCCTGCGAAATACAGACAGATTAACCTGATGGTGATAGGCTTAATCAGCATTATGTGAACTCGTCTGGCAACGGCTTGTTGTCGTTCATTTTTTAGTACTCTAATTTTAACAAATGAATGCCTATAATGATAAACAATGATCTACACTCTGAAATTAAAGTAAAGTAAGGATATCCCGAGTAGAGCTGCAACAATTAGTTAGATTCATAGAAAATGAATCTGCATCTATTTTGATAATCGATTAACTAACTTTCTTGCTAACTTTCTAGGCCCCCTTCTGACAAATCAGAACACCCTGATGACAGAGCGGCTCACTTCTAACTACTTATACCTGTAGCTTTCCTGCTTTTGGCATTCAGGAAGCACAGTTTACTCAGAAATAAAAAGAATCTCAATCTGCATATTGACCTGACAAAAGGCTCCTGTGTTTGCACCGTGTGCCTGACAAGGTTTTTGATGGTCCCTCTTGTGTCTGCAGGGATCACCCGTGTGGTGGGGAACAAGAAGGGCATTTTCAGCAGGCAAAGGCAGCCTAAAGCAGCAGCATTCGTCCTGAAGGACAGGTATTGGAGACTGGCAAATGAAACAGGCAGACTACCTCCTTGGACCAAGTACCCCTGCTCATTCTGACACCCGCCACACGGGGCACCCAGTACAGGACGGACTCGATGCTTTGCGAATACTATGGAATGTCTTATGGAAAAATGCTGGTAAATTTCTGTCGGTCCTGAAGCACATATAGAAAACTTCCTTTGAAACCATTTCTGTGTGAACATAAGGCCAAACCAACATGAACCACAATTTAGCTGTGCTGTTCCTGTCATCTGCAATGTGAACTAAACCACCAAGCTGGAACATTTTCAGAACATAAAAGCAATTTTTGATGCTGATCTGATTTAAAAATTAGCCTCTAGTGCCTCATCAATGGTGCAATTCACATTTAATAATACTAATTATAATTGCGATATGGTTTCCTTCGGATACATCTGAGTGAAGGTGTAATAGTTTATTTAGCTGTTACAGGATATTTTGATACAGATATGCGAGGTGCTGCTTTCCATTGCTGTCATAAAAAGGCCAGGTCAAAATCTTCATCAGTGATTCGCTCTGACCTTTCCTCCATATCTGATAGGAGTCCAGCTGGCAGAGAAAGCACATCACATTACAAAGACACTGTAAAAGAAGGGAGTTACAACACTATCTCCTCTGTTCCTCCATGTGTTGGACAAGGAGGACATTTTCTAAAACAAATGCATAAAATAGTGTTATAGTAGTTCGATGTAACTGTGTTGGAAGCATCTGTCATTTCTTTGCATTGTGCAACCAATCTAACTGTATTTCAGCTTTTTTCAAGGATAAAAGTACTTCATACTGTTACAATGCTGAATCTAATCTTAAAAGTGTTTTTATTTTTATATATGAAAATCAAGAGGAAAAAATCACTTTTGCTATAAATCAAGGTAATAAAGAGAAAACATGTACTCAATATGCAAACTGTATTTTTTTTCCAAATCATTCCCAACATTGAAGTGTACTTTGCAGGCTTAGTGCTGTTTCCCTAAGTCACTGTGACTGCATGTTTTAGAAAACTCAACACACACCTAAAGGGTTAAGTGATGTGTTGAATGTTAATGGTGGCGTGACAATCAGACTATCTGTGACTCTGCTTGAACCCTCATCACACGATTGACCTTTGTGTTACAGCTGGACAAATACTGAATATTTAGACTCAGCTTTAGATTTCTTTCAAACATACAGTAGCTATTGCAGCAGTATAGATGTTGTAGACATTTTATAAATCGCTCATAACAAAACTAACCTTTTTAGGCACTTTTTTCCAAGTATTTGTAATGTTTTTTTGGATTTGGTCCAGCTGTAATCGCTGTTTAAATGTTAATTATTGCACAACTGGAGATCAATGTGTCATTAAACACACTGCTCTATCATCAACTTCCTAGAAACTTTAAAACTAATCCAATAATCCAATAAACTGAATCTGTATCAGCACTGATACTGACCTCATTCAACGGACCGAGTATCAGCCAGATATGCTGATCTGGTTATATGGATGGATATATATCTGGCTATAGCGAGATATATATCCATTGTCATATAATGTTGATGTCCAAGGCATTTGATTGCATCTGCATCCAATATTGATTTCACTTATTGAATCTGAATCCTTCCAAACCTTTCAATCCCTTATTAAATCTATACGGTTCAGAAGGTTTCAGAAAAACATGACAATGTAAGTAAACGTTAAAATAAGAACTTAAAAATGAAGAATGATATTCAAAGTACTAAAACCCAACCACTGCCAGATTTAGGGAAATGACTTAAGCTAAATTACTACCTAAATGTTCCGTACATTGTTCTTTTCTAAAAAAAAACAAAAGAGAAAGAGAAGATACAAGATTTTATGACAGACTTGTTAGAATGAGCTTAAAGGGGCACTCCACCAATTCTTCACATGAAGTCCACTGTACTCATCACAGGGAGTGATCCCAAGCCTGTAAAAACAGTTGTGTGATTATTTCTGTTGCTCTGGAGGAGCTTTCCAAAGTAAAAAAAAAACAAAAACGCTATGAAGTTGCATTATGGAAAGTGGAGGATCCCGTGTTTTGGTGGTTTTTGATACTAGATAGTCAGGATATCTCTGCTGTTTCATTTTGGACCACTTTTTTTTTCATTTTCTCGTTAGTACCCCAACTTTATGGAAGTGCAATACGTAATAGGTGGAGTAACCCTTTAACAAATGCCGTTACCTTAATAACTTGGAATCAGACCAAAAGGGGTCTAATGTTGTATGCTGTACAGATTGTAAAACCACTTGAGGCAAATTGTGATTTGTGATATTGGGCTATGTAAATAAAATTGACTTGATTTGATTTGTGTAACTCAATAGTGCTGAAGCCTCATATTAACTTTAGATAAACTCTGGAATTCATTTTTACACAGGAGGACTCTGGATTTTGTCCCCCATCACTTGCACTGGAAGCACATTAGGAAGGATCTTTTAATGGCCAATATGAACCTGTTTCCAGGTACATATGGGCACTGTGACTATTGTTTTAAAACAGACTTGAACATTTGTGAACCTATCTGTTAATGTGATGGTAACAAAATATTAACTTTAGCAGTGATCCCTTTTAGTTTAGTCACTCTTGCTATGTGTTTCTCATTCAAATAAGTTAAAGTGACAGGTAGTTTCAGAGGGAATGTTTTAATGGTAGATCATTTCCACATGACAATGACAATTATAAAATGTTCTCATGTCAACCTTTTCCAAAGTTTTCCCTTAAAGTAAGCTGGATTCAAACAGATTCTTTTTTTGCACCCTCCTACCATTCATGTAACACTTTTCCATGTAAGAAAATACAGCATTTTAAAACATATTTGGCAATACAGAAGCAAACCCAGTAAGTTTTCCTCCACAAAGAAATTTAATAAACATTTTATGCTGACACATGGATTCCTAGCCCTCCAACCCCTCGACTTTTTTTAAAACTAAAATAACCCAGAATGTTAACAGTCTATACAGCTAAAGGGCATAATTAATGATGAAAAAGGAACATTACAATCATGTAGTTTAAACAGAGTGTATTCTTAGCTAACAAACATGTCCTAGCAAGACAAAATAAAGATGATAATTATATAGTGGAGCTCAGGAAGGAAAAAAGGAACGGCCATTGATTTGACAGGGCATTTTGTCTGGCAATTTCTGAATGGATTTTTGCACTGATACTGGATATCAAATCTTTGGGAATTACCAATTTATCAGATTACATTTTAAGGAAGGCAAGCAGACGTGCCTGTTACAGTTACCATTCTTCATTTTACAAGGCTATCACTGTTGCTCGTCTTTGGCTCAAGGCCTAGTGATCAAACAGAAGGCACTTTTGTTGGCATTGGTGATGCAACTAACATGGCAGTTATACTTCAGGGCCTAAATTAATATTCATGAGAATGCAGTATCGATTATTCTGACCTTCGTTTTTGACATTAAATCATCACCCAAAGCGGTGATCCTCCTTTTACCAGCCAAAGATTTCAATCTTTTGACTCAAACATCCAAACTCCTTACCAGTTTCTTTAAAGTAACTGCACACAACTAGTGTAATAGGCTTGCATATGACTGGAGTCATGAACGTAATAATAGGCTACCCGCTGTACACTTGTCAGATCTATGGTCGACAGTCACACGGGACCCATCGTTGTTGCCACGAAAACTAGCAAGTTATGTCAGTTTGACTTCCTTTAAATAAAAAAATTTGTCTTGTGCAAGTGAATCCACAGGAGACTTGTCTTATATGTAAGTGCACAGGCGTTCCCAGAAGGACAAAGACAAAACAGTGTGGTTGTTAATCCCATTCTGAGTTGAGATGAAAAAGAACCTGATGCAAGTAAGCCTGACAAGGCAACACTGTATAAGGAAGATCTTAAAGACGACTTGCTAAGAAGTGATGCAAATATTTAAATCATTCTACCATACAGTTTGTGCATGTTTCTGCCAGTTTACTACCAATCACATCAACGCAACATAACTGCCAACCATTTTCCAAAGAAAAGACAATGTCTGGTTTTGCTGCGTTGAGTTTGAGTAGATGTAATGCTAAATCGGTGGAATACTCTTTTAAGTTAAGGTTATCCATCTGAGTGAAACTGAAGTCTACAGCATGACATTTATGTTACAATGTTGTAACTCAAACCCAAAGGACAAACATTGACATAGTGAACATGTGTATGATCTTCACTGTGAAGGATTAAGTGATGGAAGCGTCTCTTAAAGTTTAAATCATCCCATAGTGAAATGAATGGAAACTGTGTGCCTGGAACGTTGCGCAAACAGTTTCTAATATAAAAACACCCATACTACTTTGGAAAATGGCTAACAGTGACGTAACACAGCCTACATATGATAAGTAGTAAATGGGTTACAGCATGCATGAACAGACAATAACTTCACGGTGACAATATCCTGGAGAAAAAAAAAGTATCATCTCAATTTCCATTTTCACACACAGCCGATGACTTCATGTTACCACAGGAAGCATGTCAATGACTTTCCAGGCAGTTGCTGTCGTCAATACTTTAACAACCCTCACCCCACAAAAAGGAGAATTCTATTAAATGTGAAAGGGCATGGAGACTAGCAGTGATGGAAACTATTAACAAGCTGGTTTAACACCACAGATGAATCACATTATTACAGTTATTACTACGACTTTTCTACATCTTTGACAGTGTGTGTAAGATTGTCCAATGGCCAACATATGCCTAAAGCCAGGAGATAGTGGACCATGCATCTGACAAGTAGGACACTTGAATCAGAGGATTCTGGATGGAAAAGAGACGACGGTCCTACTCTGTCACTTGGTGCTGGACTGAACAGACAGTGCTGTGGATTTCTAGCGGAGCCACTACAGGCTGTGGCTGCTTTTCCCATCTCTCTCTCTGTACAAACCTTGCCTAATGTGAGATCAACTGCTTAATGAAAAGCTTCCATGTCTGCAGCAAACCATCAGCCACCTGGATATTATTTCTACTGGAGCAAAAAGAATCCCACAAACTCCACATATGGCTTAACACACGGTTTTGTTTTCTTACAGAATCTTACACCTTGTTGCGCTTCTGCTGCTCGTGTCGCCAAAGCACGGCATTTTCCGAGTTTTGTTCACATCCTGCAAATGAACTGTAACTCAGCTTGGCAAGATCACCGTTACTGTTCAATTGACATCAAATGTATACAGGCTGGACGGTGAACAAAAGCCAGACGAGCATTAACGCAACTGAAACGGCGAGATATGAGATGCTTCTGCCACCAGGCCGCTCCACCCTCGAGCAGACAATCACAGTGTAGCAGCCTTTGCTACCTCAGGAGACTCTATTAGGGAGGGAGAAACACTTCACTGGTATCTTAATTTACAAAATTGTGATCATAAAAATAAAGCCTTGGACCTGTGACAATAAAACAACGAGCAAAACTGGTGTTAACATGATATTACCCCCACCCACAAAAGGTAAAAAAAAAAAAATAAAAAAAAAAGGTAATTCACCTTAACACTCCTTTAGGCACATAAGTCTTTATGGATCCCCACTTGTGTGGTGGTCAGGAATGCTTTTCACACAATAACGAAAGAAAAAAAAATAAAAGAGTGAGGGTGCCTTTATGCAAACTTGGTGAAAGTAACCTATAGTTCTATTTAAAAGACTTGTGTCGGTGGCTTCAGATGAAACAACAACCACTTACAACAAAGAAATCCACACAACTCTGAACTGCATGCCTGACCAGGATTACAGGACGGGGAGACGTCCAGAGCACATCTTCACACTCAATCCACCTAACTGGGACCTTGATCGCGTTTTGTTCCAGATCTACTGTCGCTTTTCTCCTGTTTCGTTGGTGTGTTTTCTTCTTTTTTTCCCCCTTAAAGGTTCGTGTCAACACTAAATCACAATCTAGCCTGGAATATTGCTCAGCAGCTATTTACAGAATTGCGAAACAAAACAATCTGACTGATCTACAGACAATATCTCACATTGTCCTGTGTTTATTATTAGTGGTCCTCTTCAAAAAAGAAACGTACTACAAAGTGTAAACATGAGAAAAAAAAAAACTATTCTGTATAAATGTTAATCGTTTTGCCCCCCCACCCCACCCCACCACCATGCCATAGAACCTTATCTGCAAACTGTACGATAACCTAATGAGTGTTTTTCTCATTTTGGGACCCATTATTCAGTTCCAAGTTTTAGTGCAGATCCGCTGTGCAGTAATAGGACCTTTCTAACCATTTCAAGTAAACCCCTTTAATGTCCCGTTTTTCTTCCGTTCTGCGATCCGTTTTGTTCAAAAGAGAGCTGTCCTCCATCGGTCTGTATTGTGGCGTTCTGCCTCTGCTCGCTCGGGTTGTTGCGTTTCCCCACATTACACACACGGCCAAGCCCCTTCCTTAAGTGAGTACAATGTTAAACAAGGAGAAAGAAATTAAAAGAAAATCATCTTTCACTTACAAATCCTTCCGTGTTTGCAACATTGAGATGTCAGGCCCAAACATTTAAGTTAAATTTCTTCATTTTTTTTTTTTTGAACACACAGCAGAATAAACATTGTTTGGAAGCAAGGTCTCCTGGTGGCAAGTCAAATGTTCAGAGGTCACATTTCTTTTTTTGTTGTTGTCGTTTGTCGTATTTTTCTTGCCGTTTTCAACAGCTTAGTCCTGCTTGGCCTGGAGCTGCTGCTTCCAGGCCTCGTTCAAGTAAACCAGTCGCTTGTAGTTGAGAATAAAGAGAATGAAGTTCAGCGCATATGTGGTGATGCAGATGATGCAGAAGTCCTTTAGGACAAAGTAGAGGATGTAGCCCAGGTAGAGCGAACCCACCACCGACAAGATGGATGTCGTCATGAGAATAAGGGCGGCCATTGCACTGACAGTCATTCCTACGGCAAGAAACACAAACTAAAGCTTAGGCAAAGAACCAGAAAGGACACAAGCTTGGAACACACAAGCAACCTGAAGAGTCTCTGCGCTCATTTCTCAGAGCTTTCAGCCTCAGACAGTTTTCTATTTATGTTATCAGTATCCTCGTGATGACATCCAGCTTAAACACTGAATAGACTGGTCACATTATTCTGTTGTCACATGAGGTGCAGTCAGAGTTCTAAGACTAAGTTTCCTAAGTGTCTGTGCTGGTGATATTTCATTAGGTTTGTAACAATCACTGCTAAACAACAGATGAAGATTCTCTTTGGATTATTTCATGCACCTCGTCATTAGGCAGGTCTTCCCTTTCTATCTGACTTACATTTGATTTGAACCTACGATGCCCCAATTTCTCCATCATTCCAAAAACGTTGGCTGTTCCATACCTAAGCTGAAAGAGCAAGGTCTTGGTTTCTCTTATCTGAGGCCTTGGACGGCTCACAAAATAACTAAGTACATTTACTCATGTACTGTACTTAAGTAGCATTTTTAATGTACTTGTACTTTCCTTGAGTAATTCCATTTTATGCAACTTTATACTTCTACTCCACCACAATGCAGAGGGAGATATTGTACTTTTCACTCCACTACATTTATCTTAAAGCTTTACTTACTACTTACTTTGCAGATTCAGATTATTAAAACAAAGTATAATCAAGAAATGAATTTGGTGTATTATTATAGATTAAACTACCCAGCAGTATATAAAGTAGTTAAAATGAGTCCCACCTTTACCAGCTGCAACATTAAAGTGATACGTACATTAATGCATCAATAATTATAGTCCAATAATATAATATACATTATTCTGAAATGGGCCATTCTGCATAATGAGTACTTTTGCTTAAGTAACATTTTGAATGCAGGACTTTTACTTGTAACAGTATTTCTACACTGTGGTATTGCTACTTTTACTTAAGTAAAACATCTGCGTATTTCTTCCAACACTGGGGGATCATACAGGTGGTAACATCAATCACTACCACTCATTTATACGGTTGTGGAGACCAATAACCAAAACACATTCTGACAATATGTTCTCTTCTAGCGGTGGGCGATATGACAATGTATACCATGAGGCAAAATGAATTTGTCAGTTGTTAAAGAGTTTGCCCTGTAACTATTAATATCTCTGGGTATACTAGACCACTGTGGGTAATGTTGCAAATCAATGAGACGGCATGATTTATGGACGTATTGTATTTTTATTTCTATGTTTTTTGCATTCATGTGAGGTATTTCATTTGCTGGATTATCCTAAAACAAACACAATTGTCTGATTATTGTATCCATAAACAGTTTCTCAATTAATTTCCCAGAACACTTACTAAATCATGATATTTTACCATATTGCAATACAAAATGGCATATAGCATGATAGAGGTTTTTATCAATATTGCCCACCCCTATTCTCTTCATAACATTCATTTACAATAAAGGACTATAATGGGAAAAGGCACAACTATAGCATTAACTGCATGTGGATAAGAACATCTGAGACTACAGGAAAATCCTTTTTGACACTAGTCCCACGCTGTACACTGGCAATAATGAGAGATTAAAGCCTTGGTTGTCCAGATTCTGGAGTCATGCCTACTCACAAATATTGGACGGTCCAAGGCTGTGAGAATAACAGAAGTTCAGAAACTGAGTGATCTTGCCTTTAATATGGAAATCTTGACCCGCTGTAGCAGTTTGGCTTAACTGGGCTGCTATTGTGTTAGTCAAATGAGTGGTAACTGCTGTGGCTAAAAGGACCTCTTGTTCTGTGCCAGCGCCAGGTGGCCAGGCAAGCCTACAGGCCACTCGGCAGGCAAACATGTCAAACCAGCATGACTGAGTCAGCAACACCATCAATGTACTGAGGGGAGGAGAATGTGACTGTGAAGGTAACCAAAAGGGGGAGGCGGGGGCTTCAAGTTAAAACAAGTCACATAGGGAGAAATATGTATGATCACTCTGAACTGTCAGTGCCATAATTAGACTGGGACAAACACAGCATTAATAAGAGTCAAGCTTCAAAGAATGAAGCCACTATGTGTAGAACAGCAATCAACACCCTTTGATCACCTTGCTTATTCTTACTGTTACTACACTCATGTTATCTCTACAGTCTTAGTAGAAATTAAGTCCAAAAAACACAAAATATTGATTGCAGTTTGGTAGGGTGAGCTTCAAAAAGTACGAGCCTCCCATTTAACTATATAATTCTATTTATACATGGCCACTGAATGTTATGTCAGTGTCATGTGAGTCAGGTTTAGTCAAATATAGCCATAACAGAGGAAGGCAATGTGCTGAGTCAGCACTAGTTGCTAGTGCAATGGTTAGGGAGATTTGTCACCTGAATTTGCGATACTGACCGATCACTCTGAATAAAATGACATCTTACCTAAAAGAAGCTGGAAGGCATAAAAGACAATCCCGTACACACTGTTGGGTTGGTTCAGTGCACTGTCATTTCCAAAGATTGAGCCCAAGAGTCCAAATCCTCTACCCCACCTAAACCACACAAAGACATCAGCAAAGAATGCAGTTACAACTTTATTTCAGGAGTACAGAGAGGAACTAAACAAACTGTATCACAGCTGAGGACTATCAAAACCCAATGAGTCGGACTAAATGAGTGGAGATCAGATTAAAAAAACACAGTATACAGCAATCAGACCCAGGTCTTCCCACTGTTTGTTTTCCAGGAAAACCTAAAATACTGGCTGGATGAGGTTTGCTTTTTAGCAAAATTGTGTTTTAGGAGAGGCTCATTATAATTTACAGAAAAGTATTTTTAGTGTTCAGTGAACTAGAGCTGTAACTAACGATTATTTTCATTATTTATTAACCTGCTGATCATTTTCCCGATTTTTTTGTCAACAGCACTGTTTTGTGACAGTCAACACTGTCACAAAACAGTAAAACACGTCCATCACAGTTTCTCAGAGAGTCGGAGGTGACGTCTTCTAATGTCTTGTTATGTCTGTCCAACAGTCCAAAACGATAGGCAATTCATTGTCTGTTGATCAACTAATCAATTAACTGACCAAACCCATCTGGACTTTTTAGGAGGAGAAAGCAAATGCTACAAAACAAAAAGCATTTCTTTACTGCAATGGACAATCACAATGACATGACCTGAGTACTTCAGTGTGGAGCCCTCATTTGTGTACAACCTAGGGTTGAAGAATTCTGGGAATATTCAAGGTGGAAACATACTTTACATTGTAATTGTGCATTTCCAAAAATTCCCCAAATTCCCGAGCTTAACTTTTCTTGGAAAATGTTGGAAATGTACCAACCCTTTGCAACCCTAGTACAACTACCAGTTGTATATATGATGATAGTATCACTATTCATATTCTAATTATTTCTTATTATATTCTTATTATGTTTTAGTGAACATTGGAATTAATTCAGTATTAAAGTTTTTCATGTCTCATTTGAGGCTATACAGCAGGAGCATGGAGATAAGAGGCTGGTTCAATAACGCAGACCTTTGTTTTATTTCTTCTCATTTACCACAACCACACACAACTACATGCTCAATTGTGCCTCAGAGTAAATGTCTTGACAACCAAGGGTGGCCACAGTCGACTTCTAAACACCATGCTATGCAATTGTTGGAGATGACACATGTTTAAAGTCTGTGCAAGCATGTTACCATTTTAAAATAATAAAAATGCATGTATCTTTAAGTGTTGTTTAGCAATCTCATTTCATTTACCACTTTGTGGGAGCTTATTCTCTCCTTGTGCATAATAAATTGGGTTAATATAGTAATAAATTGCAGACAGTCACATTGCTTTCCATGACTTTCACTACAGCGGGCATTCTGGCTAGTGTTTCAAGGCTTTATCTTAAACAAATAAGCATTTCAGGCATGCACAAAACAGGCAATTAAACAAACAAACATAACAAATACAATATGCAGCATCACCAAATATATGCTAATGACTTTATAGCTCTTGATAGCATTAGAGATTAGACTGCTCGAAACCAAGATTGTTCAGACTGAAGTAGAAAACGCTAGGATACTTCAATTAGATGGAAGAAACGCTGTCTTTCATTCAGCCATTACTTCACTATTTGTAAAGACATTCAGTCACAACTGATGGTTCACAGCTTATTTTAGGTGACAAAGACCAGACTGTCTCCACTACTCAGACAGAGAATTCACTCACTCATCTTACAAATATGCAATAACTCCTAGACATGCTGCATTCCAGTTGTGAGTATTTGTTCAGGGCCAGCAAAGGACATGTGAGATTCAATAGGTGGGGTTAACTTGATTCATTAATAGTGTAATACAATGCCCACCGTAAAGCTGGTATGGCAACTTCACAAACTGGCATACAAGTGTGATCTTAAGAATGCAAAGGGATGCATTTTTAAATGACTTACTGCTTGCAAACTCATCTTTGTGGGTAAACCAACTCAGATTTATTTCTGATGGACACACGGCTAAAGTCAAACTCTAGTAGCAGCTTTATCTGTGTAGCTGTGGTAATTTATCTATCTAGTAACAATGCGTGATGGTGAGCAGCAGTGAAACTTTAAGGTAGCCAACATTGGTACAGCCCCCCTCCACTGACCTCTGGAGCAGTTTTGTGCACTGTCCTTTAGGTAACTACTAGGGTGTAGGGTTTAACCCCTGGGACTGGCCGATGCCCGGTGACATTAGCATGACAGCTAATGACAGGCAACGTGACAGCTAAAGTGAGCGATAGCTAGTAGGTTAAAATGTTACGTTACCCAAAATGATCAACATTAAGCCAGCTAACCACCAAATATCCGGCGGAATGAATGGCTTCATCCAGCAACAACACACACACAACAATAACGTTAGTCTGAACAAGCTATCGTCAACTTTTGTGCTAAAGTTGGTGTTACAGATGTGTTACCCTTAAGTTACATACTCGGAGAGCATCCAGTACGATCAGTTTACATTAGCAATCAGCAACCTATCGGATGATAATTGTACAATGCTGACGGCTGTGTATTGATAGCTAAATGGCTAACAAGTCTAACGTTAAGAAATGGGTTGCGTTAGCTAACCGTTAGCGAAGTTAGCTTCATCGAGCTACATAGCTAATAATGTGCCTATTGAATGATAAGTTAACTTATTTCAGACAGGTTATTTAACAAACAGCCAGCTCGCAGCACGCCAGCAGTTATAGTTTGCAGTTAGCCTTAGCGGTAGCGGGCAACCGGCAACTGTTAGCTAGCTGAGTGCATTTGACAGTTTAGACCGCGCAGCCCTTCCCAGATTGCCACAATAGCAGGCAGCTTCATTGAGCGCTCTTTGCTGAATTCAAATTACCTTGAGCTGAACACTTTTGAACAGCTGATGGAGCTGCTGACGTCGCACATAGCCTTATAACTCGGATCCCGAGCCTTTTCCCTCTCGACGTGAAAGGCATATAGAGACAATAGTATGCCCAGCAGGCAAACAAGAAGCCTAGCTATTCTTTCCCACCGAGGGGTGGACACTCTCAGGACGGGCGCCGCCATCATTCTCTGGCCTAGCTGGAGACACGCATACATACGCAGCGAGTTCGCCTGTGAGACAGAACTGCGACGTGGAAAAGCGTCAGGACGTGCCAACCAGTCAGGGGCGGGCCGCTGTGCTGAGGAACAAAACAGTAGCCTACATAAACACTGAACATGGCTTTCTCTGCCGACACAATCATCTAATATGGAAGCAACAACGTGCAGAGTTGTTATGTTCTTTATGTCATATAAGAGAAACATTTGAGTATAATGTTCACTGTGGTTTGTGCATTCATTTCTATAAATGGATACATACAAGTAACCTCACTATGTGCAATGCAAATTATTACCATAACTTATATGAATATGTCCACACATTTCAGTCACTAAACGTCCCTAAACTTACTTTCTCAACAATAATGGCGCGTTAACAACATTGTTATTACAACCATTTTAATTTCAAACATTGATCTGATATAAATGTTTAATTTGTCATACATACACATAACACATTTGTTCACGACACAAAAGAAGAAAAACAAAATAACGGATTCATGAGACATGAACATGCGTTGACAACGTGAAATAACATAACTAAAAATAGCAATATTTCCAAATAACCAGCACAATACGTTTATTAAAGCAAACAGTGCACATTTCCTCAGTGAAAAGTACCGAGTGGTACAGCCATGATCACGTGACTACTTGTATATAAACACAGGGTGACATCATCTGTTTGTCTGTACTTGATCTTGGACTCGTCTGGTGGAAACTGTTGCATTTCGTTTCCAAATGGCAACAGACATGGAGAGATTTGTTTCTTTCGAGGAAGCATATTACGATCAGTATGACTATTATAATCTGCTTGAATACTCGTGCCATGCTTGTGGCAAAGGGAGAAGCAAGAGAGAAATCGAGCTGAACACAAACCGCCATTGCCCCGCAGGACACGAGAGGAAGATAGCAGAAAAATTTCACAACAGCGAAATTAAACGCAGGAGAACTAAGAGCTCGTCGTCTTGATGGCTTTCCTCGATGTTTCCAGGTAACAGTGTGCCTCTGTAGTCTGAAAATAGTGTTTGTTCATTGCTGACAACCCCCTTCTTTATTCAACAATCGGCCTTTCTGATAGAAGAACGACATCTTGCTTTACATAAGGAGATCCTGCAGAGTAGTGAACTCCCATAAATGTGAGGTGAACAACGCCTGCTTTTGTGGTCACAGTCAGGATTATTGTAATCTATGCTTGACAATTTAAATTTGCTTTGTTCTACCTATTAGGTCACTCTGGTAGCTAGAGCCATATGAATCAAGCATTTCCCTTTTAACATGTTTTTATTCCACCTATTCAGTTTTGCACAGATGAAATAACTGATATATTTTGATGCTTTAAAATTGGATTAGCTGTCACCATAACTCAGACCAGAATAGTAAAAAAAAATTGAGCTGAAAACGATTAGTCAGCTGTCAACAATTTAGATAATCGATTCATTGTTTAAGCAAAATATGCCAAATATTTGCTGGTTCCAGCTCCTCAAATATGAGGATTTCCTGTTTTTCCCTGTTGTGTATCATTGTAAACTGATTATCTTGGCTTTTAGACTGTTGGTCAGACAAAACAAGCAAGTGGAATATGTCAGCATGACGTTTAGTTGCAGGATATGATTTGTGATGACCATTTCATTCTGATTTCCACACAGATCCGGACACAGGGTTGGATTTCTTGTGTTGACCGTGGCCAAGTGTCTCTGCCTTCCCTGACCCAGTGAATGGAGCGCTGTGACACCGGGAATATGTCCTTTAATCGGTCACGAAACGCCTCTCCATTCCATTCTCTACCTTGTAACAAGACCTGCTACTCTCAAGTTACAGCTGTGCAAGAATAGTTTGTGTTGAGCTATATAGGTCAGTGGTGTGTGCTTGATAAACATAGTCATTTATGTGGGTGCTGAAGATATTATACTGTATTTTGATTCAATAAAAACTGATGTTAACTAGACCACCTTGGATTGTTTTATTTCTCTTGCTCATAACTGATATTAAATTCATTTCTAGTTGATTTAATTACAACTGGTTTAGTTCTGCTGGTTTAGTAAGATGCATTACAGGTTTATCATTGTTTTGTGTTTGTATAGTTTATGCAGAATCTATCCCTCAATCCCTCTCATTTTCCTTTACATGACCAATGGACCCAACTATCTTCCTGCTCTCTATGAATTTCTCCCTCCTCTCTGTGTCCAGTGTTTTCTCAGAGGGAATGAGGTCCTGCTGTTTAACTTTTTTGTATCCCAGAGAAGTGGCTTGCACATCCAGACACCAAGGCCAAGCTGCAGTTCTTTCAAAAATGCTGGATATGGCCTGCAGCCTAGAGAGAGATTTTTTTGTGCATTTTAAATTGTATGATCGTTTTTACTGGTGTGAGCTATTTGGGGTTTCACTTAATTCCAGAAACTGACTGCAAAGTACCCTCACCATATCCAAGCAAGGCTCCTAAACCAGTGTCTTTAACTGGATGATGAGGACTAAGCAGTGACAAGTTAACCTATCTGCATCTGCAGGTTGTGGAAAATACACTGCAGTGATTGAAAAGTTACATAAATAAACGATGAATGAAAAGGTTAGTGTACAGTGTTTGGATTTTATCAGTGTTGGATTACTGGCTTAACCTTAGTTGAATTTACCAGCTTTTATTTTGAAGGAAGGACTGCTCAACCGGAATTAATATAACTTCTGTCCTGGTCCTCCTCACACTGGTATAAACTGCTAGCAAATTGACCAATTTGTTCGTCATTTGTTTTTTTCTACCCGCCAAGATGCAGATATGCAGTGTGTGCAGCGAACAGACACCGAAATACAGATGTCCAGTCTGCAAAATAAGATAGTAAGTAACGTTAAATAACTGTCTGCAAGCTAGCTAGCTAACCTCCAGTTAGCTTCCGATTTGTCTGTTTGGCTAGGTTTTTACGTTGCTAGTCAAAATTTAAAAAGAGTCACTTGAGAATAGAGAATAATTGCCAATATTGTGGAAGACAATGTTCTGGTAGATGAGTAACTTTGTAGGAGTGAATTTAAAAGAACATCAAATATAGTAGCCTTATCCACCAATAGCTAAAGCTAAATTACGATTACGTTACAGTGAAGCAACGTAGCTAACGTTATAGCATTGTTTGTAAAACATGACACTGGTTCCCAGAACTTTAAGACACGGGAACGCTCGTGATTTAAAAAAAATCAAAATAGAGAAAAATAAGAGGATATTTACAGACCATACCATTGACTTAAAGTTATGTCCACACGTGAAAACTATTTGGACATCAACACCACATGTGACGGCAACCCACGAAGGTCAAAACGATTTGCGATTTGACGTCAAAGGCTACTATTCCCACCGCTGAACGAGCGAATTAGACACCATTAATTGTTTTTGATTGATTGTTTAATTTGTCCATTCATTATTCCACTCTGATTTTTGATTTAGAATAGACTTGTTTGCTTATTAATATTTAGAAGAATCACATTTAAACAAACTTTTTTTAACGTTTTTTTCTCTTATAGTTGTTCACTTGGCTGTTACAAGAGGCATAAAGGTAAATGAGCTTGACCTCAGTGTTTTAGTGATGTAGTTATGTGATGTTTAGACAAGCTGTGGTCATACTTAGATGAAATATTATGCTGCTCATCATCCACTGATCCACCATCTAATTTCTTCAGATTTTTCTGTCCACAGATACTTGCCTTCCTGTTGAGCAGCCTGCACCTATTGATCCTGAAGCTAAGGATGCTCTTAACACAGGTATGGTGTTATTTCTCTCATTCCCGTGATTCTATTTCTTTCTGTAGTGTGTCCATATCAGTCAGCAAGAGCACAAATCAAATTCATTATAATAAGAGGGGTTGGGCAACATGGACAAAGTTAGCAGTGCAATAAAAAACATACAAAAAGTCAAATTCATGTTAACAGAGTGCTCATTGTCTCATGCTGTTTTAGATTTCAGTGAGATTTACCTTATTCATTTAGTCATGATAATTGTGAATAATTACTGTGTATAAAAACATCCTAAACAAAATATTACTGTTATAATCTATGATACTTAATGTCCAACAGCTTGTCACCAAGCACTGATGCCCTGTGTGAAAATCACTTTTTGCTTTACTGTCTTTGCAGAGCCGTGGACTGTTGAGGATCTTCTGGATGAAAATGACATCATTGACAAAGTGCCTCTGCAAAGGCTCCAGCTGTTAGGTATTAATCCAACATTATCTTTTGTCTGCTCTTAACCCTTTTTAACCCAGTTTTTCTTAATACTGTTGGCAGCAGCATCACGTGTTGTTCCTTCATCTAAAACTTGTATTTACTAATGACCATGTAAATTAAGTTTTCAGTCAGATGTGGGCAATTCATGTTTTCTTATTTCCTCTACAGGACAGTCAAAAGAGCTAAGAGGTCTTCTTTGCAACCCCCATCTGAGACGGTTATTACGCTCCATTGATGGTGCAGACAGCAAAGACGATGCA
Source organism: Macquaria ambigua (assembly GCA_008360985.2). Lineage (NCBI taxonomy): Eukaryota > Metazoa > Chordata > Actinopteri > Centrarchiformes > Percichthyidae > Macquaria > Macquaria ambigua. Next base: position 22,672 of record VMKM01001205.1, on the reverse strand, counting down.
ATGAAGGCTGCCATGCAGGAGCCTCTGTTTGCTGAATTTTCAGATCAGTGTTTGAAAATTGTAGAAAAAGCAAAATCATTAACATCCAATGAAGCTGGTGATTTATAAAATCGTACCTATCAGATCACTTTTTGGTTATATTTTTGTAGGGGGGGGGGGGCTTTTTAATATAAAATGTCTTGGAATAAGCCTCACTGTGTCACCTGTTGTGTAGTTACTGTCATTTTATTTTTTTATTTTTATTTTTTTTTGCTCTAGCTTCCTGTCCTGTGCCTGTCATGCTAGAGGATATATACAGCGTTCAAATAAATGCTGAAATGTTTTCAAACTGTCAGTTCCTGAGTCAGCACTAAAGGCTTTACAGTGTAGTTAACTAAAGTCACTTGGGAAATGGCTGATCACATGTAAACAAAGTTTGAGGTGAAAGGAAAATGTAAAGTTTTATAACACTGACATTTATTAAAACAAAACAGTCACTTAAATTATTAACATAATTTAAGTTGTTGTACATTGATCCCTTGGTACCACTGACAAAACAGTACACAGATTTCAAATTATAAACTGTCAATGATTCGAACACATTTCAGTGAATCTATAGCTGGAAAAGGTTAAAAGAAAAGGAATTATTTAGTGAGCAAATGAAGATATGTGAGGAGTTAACTGGTTAATGCGTTGGATCAAAAGCTAGCAGGATGAATAGTGTTAGGTTACATGAATCATTTTAACAGTATAAAGATGTTTTGAATATTAAAATTATAATAAAACTTGATGGCTATAATACGTGTTTGTTCTCCCACTCGAAACACTAGTGTAAAAAAACTTTAGTATGTTATACAGTACTTTCATTGATGCTTTGGACTGCAGCAGATTAAAATCCACATAGAAAGTGGTTTAGACAGACATTTTGCAAATGTGCATATTATAAAGGTCCTTTATCGAACAAAGAGCAGCAATTTGAATAAACCTGGGTTCATCCTTTCCCTGTTTCACATAAGTGATGTCTGCTTGTTTATGACTTGACCATTTGTTGCTGTATGTGAGCAGGTGTGTGGTTTTAATGTGCAATATGTGCTTTACATGTGCAATACTTGCTTCATTACTTTTCCTCCAGCATAAAATCACACTCAAAATAAATGCTGGCTGTTGTACATCTGCAATCATATGTGCATCTGACTCAACAATGTGTTTTTTACACCCAAAATAAATCTATGAAATTACACATAAATAGTCACCCTTCAATAAATACATATACTAACAGCCCATTCGTGATTTGAGTGTAGATTTTAAGAAAGGCACTTGTCAAAGGCCCAATACTTCAACAGTCAGATGTTCCAAAGAGGCAACAATGAGAGAAAAACCTGCAGTCCTCTGTTTTTAAAGGTGCCATCCACATATTTGTCTTGTCGTTCAGTGACATCATCATAATCACAACTCACACCCCAATCATTGCTTTCTGTGTGAGACACGTGGCACATGTTCCACAAATGTTTGACAAAATCTTATGTGCCTTACCTCAGATGTGGCAGGTCAGTGTTTCTGAACAGTCTACTGACAGATATTGAATTTGAGATTATTTTATAGGTTCCCGGCACACTACATTATCTTACCTTATGCTTACCTGACATCCTGTTAGGTTAAAATGTTATTATGCAAGGGTGCAGGTTTTGCAGGTCTTTGCACCCTTGTATTACAGAGTGGGAAACTTTGGCATTCTTCAAAAAAGATAATTAGTGCTGTAAATGATCACTTTAAACACACTCATTTAACAAAATGACAGCTTAAAATACCAGGTTTGTTCCCTCTGTGTCAGATTATGGAAGAGCAGCTGCTTCACTCCAAAAGCACCTCTGTGCCAGATTGTTCTTTATCGTTGTCCATGAAAATCACTCTTTAGCGCTCTGCAAAGAGGGAACTCCTACAAAGTATTCTCTAGCAGGATCTCATTGAACCCTGTCACGTCAGTCTTCATGTCTGGTTGCCTGTCAGCGTAGAGAAGTGGAGACCGCTGATAGTGCAGCTTTACAGATCCCTGAGTAGAAAAGAGAAGTTGAATCTCAAATGACCAATCATGAAAATCATCCGGATGATAAAAACTTTATAGATCTAACAGAACTTGTGTGGATTGATTGATTGATTTTCTTTTATTTTTGTGTCATGCACACAGAGTGCCCAACCCTCATTTACAAGACACCAAAAGTACAGTTGCAGTGGCCAAACATTTCATTTCATTACAAAATGACAGGTTATTTTACAGCTCAGTCTTAAACTAAATATTCTACCGTCTCAACATAAACGGAGGACATTTTACTACAAAGTACATCCTTCGTAGACAGGACAGAAAAATAAATAATGAACTTTGTCTTTTGTTTAAATTATACTTCACATAAGGTTCTACACTGTAGCTATTCTTTATGAGACAATACGTTTGTCATTTGTGTTTATACCATATATCAACAGACCATTTTTCTCAATACATGAGAAACATTTTGCTCCTAAACTCTTGAATATTACAAAGTAATAAATAAATAAATAAATAAATGACAACTTGTTCAAATAAAATAAGGATTTCAACTCATTAGCCCAGGGAAGGCCATTTGAAAGGTCCCAATTAAATATCTTTTTAGTGAGTCTCTGATCAGACATCTTCACAAGTCTGTCCCAAAGCCGAAGCATTTGACATGTATGTCTGACGTCTCCACTAACGGCCAAAACGGGAGTAAATTCATGGACTCCCAACGAGGATCGAATAGCTCTATGACACACAGTGTTACAACTTGTATGTTCACGGAAACCCCAAACACCAGAAGCATGGTCAGACACAGGACACACACATGAATTATAGAGTTGTGTATAAATATAGAAACGCTTCACTGAAACTGAAGTGAAGTTATCCTTGCCTACAGGTATTCTACCATTGAGCACACAACATTTTGCATCTCTCAAAAATCCAATTAATATTTCCCCATAGTGCTGTGCCAGTGCTGTCTAAATTATTTCTGTTAGGAATATTATCCACATCCCTTATACAATCGACAAGACTACCATCACCATTAAAATCCCCACATAAATAAACAGCATCCATGGATGCGCCCTCACCTTGGGTTGAGCCCGTATGGAGGCGAGCCCCTGCGTGTACTGGTTGGTCTCCACCTTATACTCCCCTCTCCTGGAGGGCAGGTTGAGGGAGGCCATCACAGACAGCATCTTCTGGAAGCCTGTGGCTGTCAGAGACACGGTGATGGACGGGGCCGAGGCCAGAGCCAGACCCATGGGCCACCCTCGCACCGTGACAGGCTCCGGGATGGTGGAGAGCTGCACCGAGCCCCGCTCCCTGATAACAGGGTTCAATGCTGGCACGTCCTTTTCCACAAGGTCCTTTGCGTCATCCAGTTCTACTTCAGCCAAGGATTTTAATAGTGCCTGCCACAAAAACAGAGCACTTTTTACATATTATCCATAACTCCATGTTTATTTAACATGGACAGTGCACATTAATGAACATTGCTGTAAATTCACCAGTCAGCCACAAGGCTATTTTTCATCTGTAGTCCCTGGAGTCATTCAGCGTTGCACTTTGTATTGCAAAAGATATGCAGCAAAACCCCTTTTATACCATGCATTCTTCTTCCTTGTCAAAACTGGGCCTACATTACCCATAATGAAACTCAACCACTGCAGGTACACAAGGAGAAACTGGCTACAGCAAGACAGCAATACATGAGACAGCACACACAGACTGATGACAGCAAGGAGCAAGTGATTTTTAGTGCTCACAAAAAGGTGTGCTAATCATTATTTCTTTAAATGAGCTCTAAATAAATAGTATGTGTCCAGTAGTGATGGGATAACCGGTTCATTTTAGTGACTTAGTTCCTTAAATCTCGTTCAGTAAAATGAGTCATTTCGTTCATTTCGTTCAGTAGAGGGGCCTATGTAGCTGTCACGTGAAAAATGAATGAACGACTTACTTGAAGACCCAGTCGAGTGGTGAACTACTCATTTCTGTCCAATACTGAGCCTGTGTAGCTGTCACGTGAAAAGTGAACGAAAGACTAACGAACGAACAACCCAAACTGTCACATAAGAAAAACTAAACTCATGCATTATTATTGTTGCGCAGGCACAGCCAAAATGAACAAATTACTCTCTGAGACGACCCGTTACTACTCGTTCATATCAAAGACTAGTTCAAATGAACGATTCGCTCATGATCGACACATCACTAGTGTCCAGTTCGCTAATATAAGCTGGGATAGAGTGCCAGGCTTGTGCAGCTGTAACAGAGCCATGAAAAATGGGCAAGAAAACTTAAGATATGGTATGTGATCTCACCCTTCGCTTCCTCCAGGTGTTCTGGATTACTGCAGCTGCTCTGTTCCATCTCTGGACCTGCCTCCTGACCAGCCAGGACCGCACCGCTGCAGGAGGCACAAAACACATTCAACCATCAACATCCAACCAAGCCATTCATTCTGCGAGTTTCATCCGTGCATTGTAGAGGAAATGTTTATGTACTCCTATTCAGAAGGAAGTATCAAAAGAACATCTGTCATTAATAGTTAATTATATAAGCTTCTATGTGTGGCAACTTCTGCTGCTTCTGACGGGATAAACAGTGTAAGCCAGCAAACACTGTGTACAGACTCCGCCAGCTGGTTCCTGTTGGCCAGACAGTCAGGTCAAAGCCAGCAGACTCACAGTGGGAGCGAGGCCACAGGGCTCTGCTGATTCCACTCAGCTGTACCTGGCCAGGGCATTAAGAGTTTACCTGCTTGGATCACAGTAGCAGACTGCTGGCGGGCGTGGCGTCTGCGGCGCTGGTACCGCAGCCAGCAGCACTGAATGGAGAAGGCACACCGAGACAGGATCTTCTTCCTCTGATCCTCCAGCAAATCTAGCTGTGAGACAACAGCCAGACAGGTCAGTACTCCAAAAAAAGACCAGGGCCCTTATTTGCTTTACAGGCCTGACAAGTAACTGAAACTCTAATAAGTTACACATACACTTTAAATTATGTGTGAGGATGCCGGTGTTTATAAATGACTGACCATCGACTGGGTGAGAAAAACTTTAGTCCTCCCGCAGTGCACCCATGAATTGTGTTTTTCACTGTCAAGGTTGTGCGAGGGGTCAAGCGCCTTGTGTTGTAACACAACACTGAGGAGCTTCTCCACCTCTTGCCGAAGAATGTCGTTGCTGTCAGCCTCCACATCTAATACAGAGAGGAATTAGAATTAGAGTGAAGCACTAGAGACATAATTCAAGTAAGGGCAGAGCAGCACTCCAACTGATTCACTTTTACCACATACAGTAGCATTTGTTTGACAGCACGTCACTCAGTGAGGTAAACACTGTTAAGTGGCTAAGCGTGAGAGAAATCCATCAGAATCAACAGCACAGTTTCCACAGACACTGATATGATTACTGTGAATTCAATGCATCTTTAAAACCTGATAATATTTGGCAGCATTCAGGATTAGTGAGCAGGTTCCTTGAACATTCATACAACAAGATTAAGAGTCTGCAGCCATGCTAGCAGCTCTGAGGCTGTATTGTGCTTTGAGCCAAATGCTAACGTCAGCATGCTAACATGCTCAAAATGACGGTGTTTACATGCTTATGTTTAGTAGGTATAATGTTTACCATGTTTACCATCTTAGTTTAGCATGTTAGCATGCTAACGCTTGCTAATTAGCACTAAACACAAAGTACAGCTGAGGCTGATGGGGACGTCATTAGTTTTGCTGGTTTTGGTCATAAACCAAAGTACTGGACAACTTACAATTTTGACCTCATGGTAGCGCTACAGAAAAAGTCAGGGGATCAACAATTCATCCCGAGGAGAACATGAATGTCTGCACCAAATTTCATGGCAATCCATCCAATAGTATTCGAGACATTTCACTAAAACCCTCAAATGTCAACATCATGGTGATGCTAGAAGAAAAGTAAAGGGATCACCAAAGGAAGTAGGATTCATCCTCTGTGGACCATGAATGTCTGTAAATTTCATAGCAATTCATCCAGTAGTAAGGGGCAGACAGACTGACCGACAGACAGACCAGCATTGCCATCCATAGAGCCATGTCGCTAGAGTAGCTAAAAGCAGCTGAACAGTGGGTTAAGATGAATATAAGTTCAAGCACACAATGATCAGGAATGAGTAGAGAAACATGAAACAACATGCAAAGCAAGCTCTGATAGTCAGAGATGCATGCATTTACCTGGAAAGTTCATAAGAAGTTGCAAATTTTGTTAGAAAGTCTGTTTTTATAGACCAAATGGAAAAGTCCCAAGGAGAGAACTGAGGATCAAATTTACGAAGAGGGCTAATGAAGGAAAAGGAGAAACAACCCGCAGACCTAAAGAGAGGAAATAAAATCACTCTGTGTCCACAGTAAACAAGCAGAAATGGACCTTAAATAGATCCCGCAACACACTGTACTTACCAACACAATGACTGCCTGACTTGAAATTTGAATATTTTGCAATCAGCCCGTAACGTTGCATGAAGCCTTTGAAAGGAATTCTGTACAACAAAAATGACAAGTCAACCAAAATCCAAGAGAAACAATGCAATACCTCAAGATTTAGAGTTCAAGGAAAAATGTTTCACCTTATTGGAAAGCCAGCAGCACTAATATGAATAGTCTCCACAATCCCACAGGCCTCCAACTGCATGATAACCTGACAGCAGACAGAAAATATCCATTAAAATGTGAAAATAGAAAGCCTTGCCTCTCATTGTTGTCATTGTGGTACTGCTGAAGGAGAGAACAGTATTAAATGTGTGTGTAGAACATCTACCTCCTCCTTTTGGAAGGTCAGCGGCTTGCAGTCTGGGTTGGGTTTGATGCAGCGAGTGTAGTGAGGAGTTGTGGTGTGGAGGATCCTCATCAGGCTCTCCAGAGAGTTCTACAATCAGACATTAATATCATCAGTGCCATGACTAAACCGTCCCAGGAAGGACTCTACAGGCTCCGACTAGCTCATATAACCCTGTTGGTGAAGGCTTTCGTTGGCTCCCACCTTGAACTTGGAGACCACAGTGACTTTACTGAGCCCCTTGGTAGCTGGGCTCTCAGTTTCCTTGTCAGTGAAGATCTGGTGAAGCAGGAGATTGTCAGACTTCTGAAGCAGGTTGATGAGCTCTGGCGGCACTGGGTCCTGAAACACAAAATCAAGTAGGAGATGAGCGGATGGATCTGTGGTCAACTTTCTGAACACAATTTAAAAGCCTTTCTTACACACCTTGTTCTTCTCCACCATCCCCTGTATCTGGTAGTTGACTTTGCCAGCGTAATGGGCCACAGTGAAGTGCGGCTCCTTGCTGAACTTGTCCCAGCTGATGTTAGCATTATCACCAAGCTCCTTCTCCAAACGAATCCTCAATGTCTTTGCGTCTGAGGCTCGGTTAAGACGACTCTCCTATAGGACAGGTATGGAAAAAGTTACTTACTTACTATAATAAATCAATGTACGTATTATCCAAGAAAATGACTGCAATCCCTTCTGCAGGGAAACAAAGGGTTAAAGGGAAAATTACTTGTATGCTGTCCTTTTATAAAAAAAAAAATACAATTGGCTTCAATGTGAAAAGATAAATCCATACTTGTATAATTTCCTGTTAAAGGAACATGATTTTAAATTAAATTCCTCATGAATGTCAGCTCTACTGGGAAGACATGTTTGATACAGCCCTTCTTAGGAGACAGGTGTACAGCTTGATTTGCCGTTACGTGCCTGATACCAGGACTCCGAATTTTCGATTAAAACCATTATACAAGATCCGTCCAACAAGACAAATGCTTTTCAGACGGGGTTTAGAACAAATGATGAAAAATGTCATTTTCGTAATGATTTGGAGGATGCATCACTTTGGCTTTGTCCCAATGTTATTGCCTTGTGGGTGGAAATCAAGAGATGGTTAGCTTTGTATTCTATTGCCTTGAGTATGTGCCCACAAACAATAGTTCTTGGTGATTTACCAGGCAGAAGCAAATACTGTTGTACTACTGACAAAAAAATAATAATTTTGATGTGAAGATGAAAGAAGGTTTGACTTTTGTGGATTAGGCACTATTTTATTCTAGAGGGCATAATTGCAAATAGGCAAGGGAAGTAAAAAAAAATCATGGAATTGTTCTAGTTTGTTTATTAGTATTTTTAATATTTAGCTTTTTTTGTTTGTTTTTTTACTATTTAGTGTGTGTGTGTGTGTTCTGTTTACTTGTTTGTTTGCTTTGGTGTGTGGGTTATGTAAGTTATAGAAGTTGTGTATTGTCTTTGTTATTATTTTTATCAATAAAAAAAAGTATGATAATTAAAAATAATAATAAACAAGACAATGACCAGCATACCTCATTAAGAAGAGAAAACACACTGACAGGGCTTCCCTCTATAAGATCCAGACAGCTCTGGTTGTCTTGGTATTTGACAAAGGACCACTGCAACCCCTCGGACACATATTCCTCCTGGGAGAAGAAGAGATAAACATATCTAAGCAAAAAAGTTTTCACATTACACAAGGCACAGCAAGTTGCTCTGTTTTTCGATCAACAGACTTCATAAAGACTGAAGAAGCCTCCTGAATGTCTCAGGCCTGGACGCTGACTCCTTCAGAGGAGCTACGGCTCTGAGATCTTCGCATGGAAACAGAAAAAGTGATAGGCGCTACCTGCTGAGCTCTGAGATAATGAGCCACAAAGTGCTGCTGCAGTTTCTCATTGGCGTAGTTGATGCACAGCTGCTCCAGGTTATTGATGTGGAAACACTCGAACCCGTACACATCAAGAACTCCTGGAGATCACAGAGAGGAGAGGACTGTGTGAGTTTAGTGAGAAACTGGGGGGAAAAATTACAAACAGATATGCATTCAATGAAGCAAAAGACAGTAATGCTTTTACCTATGAAGTTGCACCACGTGGATTTGTCTGCACATATGCTGTTGTTGATGAATGTAACCAGCCATTCAAATAATCTGTCGGAAAAAAGTGACACACTTACTCCAAAAGACAGAGAGCCTATAAATATAAACAGTGATTAACAGACATATCTTGCTCACAGTTTATTGTAAACAAAAAGGCATGATGGTTTCACATTTGAGTGTTTGACGACAACCGAGTCTTAGTCACAGGACGAAAAACAGCTCTTGCATGACCAGCCGTTTTCACAGGGCTGTTATTTCTGGATCAAATCCTCATTCTTACTGGGCGTAGATGGCCTTGGCCAGGCAGTCTCTCCTCATGCCGCACTCTGCCTGGGAACAGGGCTTGAGCACGCTCTGCTTCCCCGCCTTCAACGTCCTCACTCTTAAACACATCTGAAGCTCCTCAGCAGGGACACACAGCAGCTCAGCGGCCCTCTGCAAGAAGTCTAAGACACAGGCGGGAGTGGAAGGCTGTTAACTACCTACTTCATGTTTGTTGACAGCTACTGTCGGGCAGCAGTGTGACATCATGGTATTTATTCTTCAATCCAGTAGCATGAAACATGAAAGTACAACCTGAGATCTTTCAGAATAAATCCCCTGAGCATCACACTGATTGAATTTATATCAGCCTTACGTTTCTAAATGATGGAGATTTTAAGCACTCAGTAACTGGAAGTGACTGATACGAGTTCAGTAAATATATAAACATAATCAAATCCAATACCTTTGGACTGTTCATCTAGGTTACAAGGTTGTGATTCGTCCATTGAAGAGGAGAAATTCACATTCCCCAGCTGCAGAATCCCTGCTAATATCTGTAATGCATCACAACAAACAGAGAAGTTCGAGTCTATGCTTACAGAAAAATGCACACAAAACTACACTGAAAGTTGATGATTAGGTAACACTTTAACCCCTCCTATTTAGCATTTATGAGCAGTATATAAACATAGCACTATAATGTAGTTGTGTGCAGATATAAGTGTTATGTGTAATGTATTTCTCAACAACTATAACTCCTCCTGTGGGCACCCATAACTGGATGCTGCTGTATAAACAGATAATGAATGACAATACAGTAAAACACTGTTGTAATAATGTAAAATATGTCTTTATAGGAAAAGTTATAACTGTTGACAAATACTGTACATTAAAGTGGCAGTAGACACATTTTTTGCTTTAACTTAGTTTAAAGTTGAAAAGTTGTCTGTTTCCACTTTAACAAACGCTTAAAAATGTCCTTATATCTGTTTACAACTACATCAAAGTTTGTTGTTTATAAATGCTAAATAGAGGAGGTTAAAGTAAAGGTTACCGATGATGAATACCTTACCCTGAATATTTGTCTCTGCCTTTCTGAATGAATGCTCAGATGAACCATTGCCTCCACAGTCTCATCGAAACAATCCTCTATAAAATATTAAATGAACAGCAGTTACTTGTGAGAAGAATTAAAAATGTATAGAGTAAAAGACAAAAAAAAGACAAAATACACATGAAAAATAAAGACCAACCATCAACTGTTTTCTCAGAATTTGGCAGCCACACAAAGCGTTGGTCACGTGGCATCTTCCACTCCTTCCTCTGCTCATCTGTGGCCCCTTTGATCATCTGAAAAACAATATGCTCTCAGCATTTACATCGGAATTACATATGAATGGGTTAAAATTAAACTAAAATACCACATGAGCATATGAGGTTTAGAGTAGAACAGTTAACTCACCTGGTAGAAGATGTGGAAGTTCCTCTCATTAGCCGGTTGGCAGGCCACCCTGGTCTTCTCCAGCAAATATGTCTGCACGGACGCCCCCACTAACAGCTGACACCTTCATGTAAAAACAACAGGTTGAACAGATTAAACTGACCCAACAACTTGAGCTGATGCTATCTCCCGTAATGATGAAGGAAGTGCAGCAGGCTCAGTTGTAAGTACCTGTCTAGCTGGAGCTGGATGTACTTTCCAAAGCGACTGCTGTTGTTGTTCCGTAGCGTACAGGCATTGCCTACAGGGAGGGTAAAGTGTTGACTGAGTGACTGTCTACAGTGGTGATTTTCACATTAACCAGACACCAGCAATCAGCTGTCTCACCAAAAGCTTCCATGATGGGGTTGGAGTCCAGCACCCTCCTCTCTATCCTCTCCACTGTGTCCTGACTCTTCACCACTGAGGAGGAGGCTGCCACAGTAGCGTAGTATTTCATCAGGCAACGAGATGTCCATGTCTATAAAGAAACACATCATTGGTCCACTAAAGAGTGTTTCTACTAATCCTGTGACCCAATTTACAGAGATCACCCATGTTAAAGGCTGCAACTAACAATTATTCTCCTTATCGATTCATCTCTAGACAATTTTTATGATTAATTGTTTAGTCTAAAAATGTCAGAAAATAGCAATAAATGCACGTCACAAGTTCCCAGAGCCAAATGTGACATCTTCAAATAGCTTGTTGACCAAAACTCACAGATGTTCAATATTCAAAGCGGCAAATCCTCAAATTTTGACAAACAGGTAACAGGATGGCATTTTACTTTATACATGGCTTACATGATTAATCAATTATCAGAATTGTTGCCGATTCATTTTATGTCAAACCACTAATCAATTAATGTACTAATTATTTCAGCTCTTTCAGTGGTATTTTCTCCAGAAATCAACTGTCAATCAAACAGCGCGAGGAGTGCTCAGACATCTTTTTCTTTGGATTTTCAGATGATGCAGTTTTGAGCTTGAGAACCAACTAATTAATAACAAGTCTATAAAATGGGAAAAATAATGATAAATTGCTATCAGATGTTAGATGATTTCTTCAAATCGCTTATCTTGTCTGGCCCACACAAACCCTAAGCAGTTAGTTATTATAAAAACTGAAATAAGAGAGAAAAGCAAAACATTCTCACATTTCAGAAGCTGAAACCAGCAAAGTTTCTGTTTGTTCAAATCGAACCTCTAGTGCTGCTGAAAATGTCAAAAGACACATCACTTCCTATGGGCCAGATGAGCGTTTTGTGAAGCAAATTAACTGGTTTGACAATGAATTGCTTTTGCATTTCATCATTTAGTGAAGTGCCAACAGATATACACATCCAAAGTGCTCTTATGATCTTGTACTGAGCAGAGAACAACAAATAGGAATATTTAACACTTTTTGCTGACAGTAATAATAGTCAGGACATCAATCAAACAAAGACTTAAAATTCTTAAAACAAGCCAGCTTACAAATGTCTAATCAGCTTAGTCCATATACTGTAAATTGGCCAATACCCAAACTTGCACAGCTGAATGTGTGGCACAAAAGCAAAAAAGCAACTGATAGCTTGAACCCCTGATTGATGTAGTAGGTTATGTTTATTCTTTAAGCTTAACACACTATGTGTTGGTTTACCTTTCCTGCACCGCTCTCCCCGCTGACCACCAACGATTGGTTCACTGGCTCCAGCTGGCCCTGAACATTCCTGTAGGCTTCTTCCGCCACGATGAAGATGTGTGGTTGGAACTCCTGTTGACAAAAATATATACAGACTTATTAAGACACTGGTCATTCCTGACTGCAGGGCGAGCCCTCAGTGCCTTCAAGAGGTTCCAGAGTTTAATGAGTTTGACTTTGAAGCTGTTCTTGACAAAAGGAGGCAGACGAGGAACCGGAGGGTATATGTTATGTAAGTGGTTTAAGTGACCACAAAACAGCATGGTGGATGTGTTTTGCACTTGGTAAACATCAGACATACTGCTGAAATATTGATCATTGTTGACTTGTTGACTCGTGGTACCAGTTGGGTCATTTTTGAAGGTCTGCATTAGTGCATGACTTAATCCTGAAAGTCCAGGAAACGGCCCTCTGAAAAAGCCAAACCCTCCAATCCATCCACACCCCTGCTTGCACCACCATGATTAAAAACCCAATAGATAAACATATATAAGTTAGCTGAATTACAGTGAGAGACTGTCACTTTGTACATACCTGGGGCTGAGCAGCACAGTGATACTCCTTCATCACATCCAGAGAGTAGAGGTCTGGGATTGGCTGGAAGGGGTTAAGAGCCACCAAGGTGCAACCAGCATGGGTGTAAAACACCTTCACGCTGTACCTGGCCTGCAGACATTTCAGCACTGCCAGAGAAGAACATTAAATATCATTAAGCACGAACAGGACAAAACAGGCAAGCTAATATTTGACAGATGATAGAGGCAGGAACCAGAGAACAGCAGAGAAGACAGCAGCATTAAAATGGCAATGTTAATGTTTCTACTATGTTTTCTACCTAAATAAACCTATGTTTATTTATAATAAAACTCCCTGACTATATAAATAACAAATGCAGCATAATCAGTCCAAGAGCTTCAACAGAGAATATCCTACAGCAATTCCATGCTGTTATCCTGACCTCTGCTGTTAATAAGCTGTACTGTTATGGTCTCTCTCTGCCTTGGGCTGAAACTAACACCACCTGGAAATATAAACTAAAATATTTACAGAGTAGCAACGACAAACGCTGGTCTTTCCTCACATGATTTCAATGACACTGCAATTTTATGTCAAGACAAACAGTGGAGAGTAAAAATGACTGATGATAAAAAAAATAGACACTTTAAGATACTATGCTTCATATTTACCTGTGGCCCTACCGTATTAGAAATGTATAAGGAGTACAAGACATATTGTTTTTTTTGGGAGGCATGTATCTGCCTGCACAGTAAATCATGCCCTTGGTTGACTCACCTGACTGAAACTTGATCCCTATCATTGTGTATACTGCAGCATTTTGGTAGCACAGCAATCATTCATGCATTACGTTTTTTTTTTTGTTTTTTTTATCCCTGCAAGTTTTATCTTGACGTGGTTAAATAATACACAGCAAATGCTGCAATCCAAGGTGACATGAGCCGGAAAACATTGTGTCTCACTGGCTGTGTATTTGTACATAAAGACAACGTTTATGCAACAAATCAAACACTAAGCACTCACTGACATGCAACGGTTGAGATTTCAAGATTTATGCCATCATATTAAGTGGAAGGGGTACTTTGTTGATCAAAACTACCCGAAATGTATAATAGGTGAAATGACTTACATGCAAACAGCAGGCACTACCAGCACCAAGCCTCATCACACATCATGTTTACAGCATCAAGTGAGAGACTTGTTACCTGTTGTCGGGGTCACTGGGTTGACTTTGGTGAGGTCATCATAGGTGTGAAGTAGGTCTTCATCAATGAGGAAGGCCTGAATTTCTCCCTCCAGTGAATCATTTAGGGACGGGTGAGGAGAAGGGACTTTCTGGACGGATCCTTTCACCTATGTGAATGAGGCACAAAGTGAGGCGAACACGCACAGAAAGAATATTGTGTTTAAAATATGAACTGACACCTTGTAAGTGATGCCAAGTAAATAAACGCCTATGGGTTGAAACAATGGTAAAAAAGAACATTTGAAAAGAAACATTTTTGAACATTATGGATAGAAAAGTGCAAGATGATTAAACAAAAGCCAGAGATAGGAGAATTGTGTTTTTATGCATATTGTATTTTATATTCCCACAGTCTAGGGCACATGTTTAAAAACATAAACACTGTTCTCCAGGAGTCAGAAACCAGACAGCTGTGCCCAAACCTCTGATGTCATCATGATGTCATGAAGTCTGATCATGCCAATTTGGGATTCAAGGCAAAGGTAGTATTTTCAAAATAAGGGTGCAGTTCCTAGCTCCATACTCATAACGGTAGTACAGCAAAATGGATCTTATTTTGTGTATCAAAATGTCAAATACAATTTGTCAAACTTTCCTGTGCAATGAAGTGCCCACAAATGCTCCATCTTTATGCAATTAAATGCCCACGTTTTTATTCTTGGCTTTGACATTGTACATCATATGCTATTTTCACTGACACCACGGTTCATTTTAGAGGCCTAAAACACCCCATAGTCTTACATGGGCAATTGCTACATGTATTTGTTCAGAACCACTTTGGTCAATGTGTCACATGTAATTAATTCAGTCACAATCACTTCAGACTGACAAATGGAAGTCTGCTTTATCCTGCCAAGATTACATGGCCTGGACCTACAGCCTGTCAACAGTCTGAGGTACTACATTTGTGCAGACAGAATTAATCCAACGGCAGGTAGCCAACATCCCATCATTCTGTAAGGCCGTTTTAAACCATGTAAATAGTCTTAATTTAATACCTAATGCTACACGTATAATATCCTGAGTACAGAGTACACAATAAATTCAGTTGACATATAGCTAACACATCCAGTCATTTAAAACTAAAGTCCCATGTTATAGCAGTTTGCTATATTATAATTTTAGAAAGCAGTAAGTGACTGAAGAATAAATACTGTAAGTACAAATCTCATACATGTAACGTTAGATAAGGAACAACACATTAACAAAGTGATTACTTAAGTTTTGTGACACCTGTTTGAATAGCCCTCGTCCTTGTCTGCTGTTCTCATACCAAACTCCAGCCAAAACTCTGGCAATTTAGTGAATGTTGTTATATGTACTGGCAAACTGGCAACTACTCCAATATATCTATCTATAAGGCATTATCTAAATATTTTGAGTCACTGATAGACACAAAACGTTACAGCAGCGTGTGTAAGCCGTGACTATATGCATGAAATTTACAGGAAGAACTGTTGCTTGGAGCACATTTAAAAGAGGCCCACATACATTTGTCTTCAATCACGTTCCTCAGTGTGTGTGTGTGTGTGTATCATAGACAGTCTATGGTGTGTATGTTACTGTTACCTTTTCTCAAGCAAGGTAGAAATACGTTGTTACATATAACACATACAAGTTTGGCGTCAATTACGCATAGCCACTACTTGCATCTGTCTTACTAAACGTTGGATTACGGTGTTGTTATTCGGTCACAGGTATGCGCTCATAAAACATTTCACAACGCGTTTGAATACGAACCAACCAATCAAAACTGAGAACCGGTACAGATTGACAAAGGTACACCAGGTTAAGTTAAACTTATCATTGGCTTTTACATTTTAAAAACCAAAAGGGAAAACCTCTAAACCACCAGTTGAGAAATTGTGGACGGGTCTTCCCCGTGTCCTAACTTACCGTTGCCCCTCCATTTCTGTATCCTGCTCCAACGTTACGTCGGTTTTCCACAGAACTCATTGATTGTACCGTTAACTTCGTGTCTGTCGAAAAGTCAGCCGAATACTTTGATAGCAGCTATGCTTAAATTCTAATTAAGATGAGTTCAAGTTATTCTACTCCGCAGTCCTGAACCTCAATATTTTCCATTACTGTCAGAAATTCCTCAAGGACAACCTCCAGTGCATGCTGCTGCCTGTCCGACTGCCTCCCGAACTCCCTCCCAAACCACACACTTATCCCGCCCTCTTCCTGATGCTTCATGGGCCCAGCTTTATGCCACTGGGATTTGGGTGGGCAAGGTTTTCTCTGAAATTATTCTTATTTTAGAACCTTATAGCTTTAGTACTTTATTTTGTTAATGCCACTGAACTGTACTTAAAATTAGAACTTCATATTGATCAATGTATATCTAGTTTTCCTTTTGTGTGTCCAAAAGTTGAAACATTAGTAGTCATCCTGTATTTATCAGTTGCCTGAAATAGATACTAAACCAGAGCTCTTTGACCGTCATATTAATTATATACTTATACTAAGGTTAGTACTACTATTTTTTTTAGAAACTCAGGTCCCGGTTAGGTTACCGCAAGTTGCCAGAAATCCGAGCTGTCTTGAATGCGTCACGAGACCGAATACGGAAGTGTAGGAGCTCTCATTATGTAGGCATCATGGTCGGTTGGGTTAGGCCCGGGACTGAAAGCAACTGTAAATAGGTATGCTGTCAAACAGGTATTTTTGTGAATCTGCATTTCCTACGCCGAACACAAACCCGTGGTGAGTATTGATAACTAGACCCACTACCTTGGTAACGTTATTAAACGTCGTAGTAATAGATTAGAGATCTTAATTGACTCAATTCTCGGTAAGGGCTAACGTTAGAGAGATACTTTGTGGGAAAGTTCAAAGAGAAGGTGAAAATTCATCCTAAAGAGCAGTTTACAGTGTTCTTTTGTACAATTAAGTCAACGCCAACAGACGAAGAATGCTTTAGCTGAAAGTCAATACAACAAGAGTCGAATAATTTATGCAATTAGGTGACACTTAATACCTCTGAATCAGAAAGGGTACCCATATCCCCGTCAATTCACCGTGGGTGCTGCCATAGTGTCCTAAATATTGTTCCATTTTCCAGTGTCTGTTGAGCACATTCGTATTTATTTGTCTCTAAATGTTTTTCTTTTGATTATGCCTGCATGTTTATTCATATATTACTGTGTATTTTATTGTGGTGTTTTATGTTTTCGTTGTAAAGCACTTTGTAACGCTGGTTTTGATAAATGCTATACAAATAAACAAACTTTATTATTATTGTTGTTGTTGTTGTTATTATAATAAATACAGTCATGTTTCTCTCATTTAGTAAAACATGAATTTTAATATTTGCAGGCCATGTCTCAGAGGGAACTGAAGGAAGCGTTTGTCAGTAATCTCAATGGGACCAGTCTGCAGGAGGTGGCACTGGGCTCATTTCTCACCCCACTATGCCTCATCAACAGAGGACTGGTTTTGATCCTCTATCATCTGGCCAAAGGGACTCTTCCGCTGCCACTTCCACTGATTTCTCACCTGCTTCTAGACTTCTCCATGCTCATTCTTCCCCTCGTCCTGTCATGCACCATTCTGAGCAGCGTTCTTCACCAGGTCATCCTGAGCCTAACCTTTGTTTCGGCTTGTGTGTTGTGCTATATCTACCGTATCGGCAGTCATCCTCCTGCTCAGCACCCACAGAACGCCGTCAGCACCATCCTTCAGAGTCACGTTCAAGTCGACCAGGTTCCCTTTGTGACTCTCTTTCGAGTGTTTGTAAATGTGAAAACAGCCATCAGCATTCTTGCCGTAGATTTTAGTGTCTTCCCAAGGCGATATGCTAAAACAGAAACCTATGGGACAGGTGTTATGGACTTTGGCGTTGGAGCATATGTCTTTGCAAATGCCCTTGTCTGTCCAGAGGCACGGAGGAAGAACATCTCAGGATCCAGGATGAATCATATCACAAAGCAGCTCCTGGCTGTCTGGCCCCTGGTTGTTCTTGGTATGGGAAGGCTAGTGAGTGTCAAAATGACTGGCTACCAAGAGCATGTGACAGAATATGGCGTCCACTGGAATTTTTTCTTCACGCTAGCCATCGTCAGGGTTGTGGCTTCTATGCTTTTGGCTGTTGTGCCAGCCAGTCAGTCGTGGGTCCTTGCCCTTCTGATCAGCGGGTTGTATCAGTTCACTCTGGAGACATCAGGGCTGAAGGCTTTCATTATCCACAACCACGACAGAGAAAAAGATTTTCTGCATGCTAACAAGGAGGGCATATTCTCTGTAGTGGGCTATGTAGCCATCTACATGGCAGGAGTTCAGGTTGGACTCTATGTGATGCAACCAAGATCCCAGGTTAGACAGTGGCTCAAAGCACTTTTTAACCTCTTGTTGGGAAGTTTTGTCCTGTATGCTGCTCTGGGCACATGTCAGACACTCGTGGAGCCAGTGTCTCGCTGCTTAGCTAATTTACCCTTCTGCCTCTGGACAGTTGCTCAGTCTTTGTTTTTTATGTCCTGCATTGGTATAGCTGATATGGTTTTACTGTTTTCCAAAAGAACATCAGGCTGTCGCTTTGTACCCACATCATGGAATTTGTATAAAAAACAATCAGACTCCACTTCTGACAAAAAGACAGGTGAAATAGAAAGACTCTGCCTTGTTCAAGCTGTCAGCAGGAACCAGTTGTTATTTTTCTTGCTTGCAAATGTCATGACAGGATTAACCAACTCCATAGTGGACACACTTAGTTGTAGCAGTTCATTATCAGTGTGTATTTTGCTGTTGTACATGTTCATGAATTGCTTTGTAATATATGTTTTACATCTTTGTGGAATTACAGTAAAGTTCTGGTAACATTTACATTTGTAAAACTACAAGGTTCATTTGTGTATTTTTTGGAGCTGGAGTGACAGACATTTAAATTCAGGACAATTAAAAACACTGGGAAGATTTAATGTTATAAGAAGATATTATCTGTAATGCTGAAGATACTATTGTACATGATGTTTATTTATGCAAATAAATACATGTCTTGATAGAATTGTGTCTCCGAATCAGTGAGGGCTTGAACTACAATATCCTGTGAAACCAGATACAGTGTTAAGTGTTGTACACATCCATTGTCTTTTCTTAATATCTTTTATTTCTTGTTTGTTATTTACTGGCTTATTTCATTACACAGTGCAGCACTATTTTTTGGGAATAGTTAGTTTCTCATCTTAACATCCTGCTCAAATCTCAGTGACTGCAACATCTATATTTAATTTAATTATTTGCACTTAAAAGCAACAGTCTTATTCATCATGATTACAATCCATGCACCAAACCCCCAACCAAATATAAGGGTTCAAATCTAATTCAGCAACATCATTAATGTATATAAAACTGATTAATACAAATGGACGAGCAAATAAAAACTAAAAAGGGGAAATCCTTAGAGCTCACTTAATCACTTCAAACAAACTGGATTTATAACTGCTTTGAATTAATATTTTCAAATATATCCAAAATGCGCCCCCTGGAGGCCGGACGCATTGCAACGTCAGCTACTACGTGCGCAGGGCAAAGGTCAAATCAGTAATGAAGATTCCGCCACCGTAGCAGCCTCACTCACTGTCGCACTTGTTTATTTTTTTTAAGGAGAACTTTCAGAAGCGGGTAAGTATAATTGGTTTTAGTCAGATGTGCCTTTATTTTGTCAAGGTGATAGATTATGGTCAATATTTTAGTAAGAGAAGCTAATGAAAGTGACAGTCGCTAAGTAACCAGTCACCCAGTTTAACTTTATATTAGCCGTATCCAAGCTTGCTAACGTTAGCTTTGTAGGACATCGATGCTAACTAGTAATTTAGCCAAGTTTGCTGGCATCGATAGGGCGTAGACAGTCTATGTCAACACTACAACATCTGTTATTTGTTAAGGTATTCCAAATTTCAGTGTATAGTAATCGCTTAAGAATATTGCGCACAGGATACACTGACCGGCTTCCTCAATTTCTAAAAGCGTACTGTCAAATTAAATTAGCTAACATGCTAACGTTAACTGGCTAGCCGCCGGTTACTGCTTTATCCTGTCCAGCAGATAGACGTTATTGTCATTAAACCTGTCTTTATAACTTAAATAATTTTAGCCAAAACAGCTGCAAACAGACTTTAGAAACTAAAACATCATACCCTTTTCTCCCTCCAAGATTTCGTTTCCTAGGTTGTTTTGCTAACTTAGCTCGTTAAATCTGGGTCAAGACAAATCTGTTTGTACTGCAACAGTCTTAGTAACGTTAAATCACCTGTTGTCAGGGTCAGCAAATGGTTGGCATGTTGTACCGTGTTTTAGTGTCCGGTAGCCTGTAAGATAGCGTTTATTGTAGTGAAAAGGTGATGTTGTAGTTAGCCCGCAATGACCTGCAATAGATTAGCATTAGCTTGGTGTGTAGCCTGTGCTGATGTCAAATGTGGTCAGTCGGTCTCTTGTGTGTCACCTGCAGGTGAGCTGCACCAGAACCAAACTGGAAGAAGTCATGGCACGTCTGGTAGCAGTTTGCAGGGAAGGGGAAGAGGACTACCCTTTTCTCGCCAGACAGATCCCCCTGTATGTCGATGATACTCTCACGGTAAATAAGCTTTCCCATATATATGACCACAAGGAGACTGGCCAACTCACCCATAAGCCTCTTTGGGTCAGGTGTTAGCACTCCACATCAGTTCTCTAACTGATTTAAATGTCCAGTAGTAAAGGCTTAGTTATTACCAAGCACTGGTCATTATCGAAATGTTAAGTCCCAACCTGTTTGGGGGACAAACATTTTGTCAGTTTTGTTAACCTTGCTGCACAATCTATGAGACAACTGAATAAATAAAGCTTAAGGTTTAGACAAATAAGTACATTTCTATGGTCGTGTAGGGATGTGAGATGACACAGTTTATGCATCACAAAGTATTCAACCAGTTAGACTTTCTTAAAATGTTGTGGTGATGTAGATGCAATATTGATACTGACAAAGTAAAATCATGTTTTTATTATTACATGACATATTAGTTGTACACCTCAATGTACACCTCGAAGGTTATTGTCCCACTTATACCTAACTGCTGTGTTCATAAGCTCAAAGCTCTCTAGCTAAACAACAGCACTGAACACCTCAGGACTCTTGCAATAGTGACATACAGGTACAGTAAAACTGGCACATTTATTTAGAATGGTAAAAACCTGAGTTAGAGGTGTCCGTTTATAGTGTAAAAAAATAATGGACACCTGCCAGCCAATCGGCATGAAGATTTTTTTGTGGCAATGTTTTAAACTTCAACAACCAAGAAGATGATCTTGACTTGATTATGGGCATCATGTGATACCATGCACCTAAAAGTGACACACTGATAATGTAAGCAGTGACACAGGATATTCTCTGAGATATGGTTATGGCTTGTCACAATGATCAGCATGGCTGATAGGAGTCTGAGAATGTCTATAATGTATATTAACTGTTGTTTATTGCCTCTTGTTGTCAGATGGTGATGGAATTTTCTGATAGTGTCATGGATGTTGACAGCCAGGAAATAAACACCTCTCATTGGAAACAATTCTCTGAGGTGGGTAGTTTTAATGTTACATAGTGTATGAAAGCATGTGAATTTTTGCTCCTTTCCTACTGTTGTGTACATAAGTGGAGCTGAAAAGTGTGTAGTTTGTCTTAATGTGAGTGGTCAACAAAGTGGTAACAGATGTATGATCCTTTTGCCTTTAGTATCACTCCAAGTTGAAGCAACAGGACTTGAATATCGCCCTGATGGTGACATCCAGAGAGGTGTACAGTGCATTATCTCAGCTGGTGCCATGCGTGGGCTGCAGACGAAGCGTGGAGCGCCTCTTCTCACATTTAGTGGAATCGGGTAACCCGGCCCTGGAGCCCCTCACAGTGAAACCCATGGGCATGCTCTCTGTCACCAAGGCCTGTTTAGCAGACGTAAAGACGCTCTACACCCTCTTCTACGTCCATGGGTAAGAAACAGGGAAATGTGTTTGATTCATTTTCACTGCCAAATAGATCATACCATGTATAAAAAGAGAACAGCCAAAAGTAACAGCACTTTTGTTAGTTAAAAACAGAGAGGATCAAAACTCCAATATGTGACAACAAGAAATGTTCTCTGGGTGTGTTGGAATACTACAGTACAACAATAGATTAGATTAGATTCAACTTTATTGTCATTGTGCAGAGTACAAGTACAGAGCCAATGACATGCAGTTAGCATCCAACCAGAAGTGCATGAATATAGTAGTATTTACAGAAAGTGCAGGTATAAATATATGTACAGTGATATACATACATATGCAAGGATACACAATATGTACAGGGAAATAAATATATATGGAAGAAGTGGCTAGTATATGGGGAAGTGGCTAGTGTGTGGAAAATAAAACAAATATATACATTATGAATAATATATATATGTACTGTGTGTATGTATGTATGTATGTATGTATGTAGTTTATGGTCAGTGGAGTAGTAAGCAATAGATGTGTAAACAGGCTAGTGCGAGCAGAGTACTGACTAGTGCAAATGGAAAAATGAAAGTTCTATACAGTGCAA